>ML342413.1:0-21877 GCA_005239505.1 Nicotiana paniculata | reverse complement strand
TTTAATCTTTAGTGTTAGTAATTTAAATAACATCAAGTGACAGTTGAGTATTCTAACAGCTTGCTTGATACGTAAATTCCCTATGGGATCGACTCTGGGCATAATACCCCGGATTATATTTGCAAAGCCCGCTTAGTATTTTATTAGACATAGTTGAGCGTGATCAGATGCTCTTAATACTCTAAAGACAGGGACTAAGTATTGTCATGTATGTCCAGTTGCTAAACAAACTAAACTACATTTTCCTCTAAGTACTTCAGTATCTCAATCTACTTTTGACTTAGTGCATTGTGATATCTGGGGGCCATATAGTGTTCCTTCGCATAGTGGTAAGAGGTATTTTGTTATAGTAGTTGATGACTATACCAGATATAATTGGATATTTTTGCTCAACTTCAACTCAGAAGTTATAGTTGTACTAAGAGATTTTCTAACTCAAATAAAGAACATGTTTTCAGCTTCCATAAAAGTCTTAAGGACAGATAATGGTAGTGAGTTCTTTATTAATGAGTTTAAACAGTTTCTCTCTAGTATTGGTATATTTCATCAGAGTTCTTGTGTCTATACACCTCAACAAAATAGAATTGTTGAGAGAAAACACATAACTATTCTAGACATGGCTAGGTCTCTCAGGTTTCAAGCTGTTGTTCCTCTAAGGTTTTGGGGTAAATGTGTTGCCACTGCAGTCTACCTCATCAACATGTTACCTTCTAGAACACTTGGGTAAAAGTCTCCTTTTGAGTTACTTTACTTGCATCCTCTTTCATTGCAACACTTAAAGGTCTTTGGTTGTTAGTGTTATACAGCATGCCCCAAAACTGGTGACAAGTTCTCACCAAGGGCTATTCATGTTGTCTTCCTGGGCTACTCTTCCTCTAAAAAGGGCTATATTCTGTATGACTTAAATGATATGTCTCTCTTTGTTAACAGAAATGTTGTTTTTCAGGAAGGCATCTTTCCTTTCAAGCACGTATTATCTTCTGGTAGCACTATTTTTCTTATACTGGATCTGCTCTCACCAACAAGTGCAGATCCCAGGATCTCTGCTACAGAATTACCTCCTGGAGTTGATATCCTTTCCCAGGATGCTAGTGCTACATCTGAGGGGGAGCTTTCTCATTCTCATGTGGCTACTCCTCACTATACTACAAATCCTGAAGGTATCTTCTCAGATAATGCAGCACCTGGTGACATTTCTGCTAAGACTCATTTTGATGCTGCATCACCTAGTGCAGTGGCTAACACACCTGAGGTGATACCTGCTCAGGTCAAAAAATCCTCCAAGACCAGCAAACCTCCCATACGGATGCAAAATTATATGGTGCAGTCCAAAGCTGCTAAGTGCTCTTACCCTATTTCAGCCTATGTAGGTTACTCTCATAACACTCCTTCATACAGTAGGGGGTCTTGGAAACTCATTCAGCATGTACTGAACCTCAGTCCTTTAGTGAGTCAGTCAATGATCCTCAATGGGTAGAGGCTATGAAGTTGGATATTGCAGCTCTAGATGAAAACAAAACCTGGAGCATCATTGATCTGCCTCCTGCAAACCCCTATAGGTTGTAGGTGGATATTCAAAATTAAGTACAAGGCATCAGAAGAAGTTGAAAGATACAAGGCTCGACTAGTTGCCAAAGGCTATATTCAAAAGGTCTACAATGAAACCTTCTCTCCTGTTGCTAAAATGGTAACAGTTAGATTGTAGCTCTTGTTGCATCTCAACACTGGCTAATGTACCAGATGGATGTCCATAATGCATTCCTAAATGGTGAGCTGGTTGAAGAGGTGTTCATGCAGATTCCACAGGGGTTTGCAAGCCATGGGGGAGATTAAGAAGGTTTGCAAACGCCACAAATCCTTATATGGTATTAAATAAGCACCAATACAATGGAATGTGAAGTTAACAGAGGTACTTCTGCAGATGGGGTTTAAACAGAGTCACTATAACTACTCATTGTTCATTAGAAGAGTTAATGGTGACACGATTATCATCCTTGTGTATGTGGATGACCTGCTGATCACAGGAAACAATGATAAGTTACTTTGTGACACAAGAGTAGAGTTGCAGAAGAAGTTCAAGATGAAAGACGTAGGGGAATTGAAATTCTTTCTGGGAATTGAGTTTGCCAGATCAAAGAAAGGGATCCTTATGTGCCAAAGAAAATATGCACTTGAGTTGATATCTGAAGCAGGGTTAGGTGGAGCAAAGCCTTCTGGTACACCCTTGGAGTTGAATCAAAAACTCACATTTGTAGAATATGACAAGTGCATTCAGAACTGAAAACAACAAGGTGATCAAGAACTCAAAAGTCCGAGTTATTATCGAAGACTTGTTGGAAGGTTGTTGTATCTCACCATGACCAGACCAAATATTGCCTTTGCAGTGAAGGTCTTGAGTCGGTATATACATTGTCCCAAAGTGTCTCCCATGGAGGCTGCTCTTAAAGTAGTCAGATACATAAAACAAGCACCAGGCTTGGGGTTACTTATGCCTGCAGAAAATACAGACAAACTGATTGCTTATTGTGATTCTGGTTGGGAATCATGTATAGAGTCAAGAAGATCTGTAACTGGGTACTTGGTCAAATTTGGAGATGCACTGGTGTCTTGGAAGTCAAAGAAATAAATGACTGTATCCAGGAGTTCAGCTGAGGCTGAGTTCAGAAGTATGGCTTAATGTGCAGCAGAAGTCACTTAGATGGTGGGTTTATTCAAGGAACTTGGAGTCAAGATTCAACAGCCTATAAGTCTGATATGTGACAGTAAGGCTGCTATACAAATAGTTGCTAATCCTATTTTCTATGAAAGAACTAAACATATTGACATTGATTGTCATTTTGTTAGGGAGAAAATATGTGAAGGGCTACTGAAGACAGAGTATGTCCATACTAAAGACCAGCTAGCAGATTTACTAAACAAAGAGCTTGGGGAAGTTTCAACATGATCAGTTGCTTAACAAGTTAGGAGTGAAGAATCTGTATCAACCATCAGCTTGAGGGGGAGTGTTGACTAGAGTTAATGAACAAGCTGATAAGTTAATTATAGTTAATTATGTAACTGTAGTTAAAGGTTAGTTAGTATATAGTGTTAGAAATTTGTTAGAAGTGTACAGTACAAATACACTGTATCATTTTCTTCTTCTTCAGAATAACAGAAATCTGTTTCTCTTGAGTTCTTCTTTCATTTGCATGCCTTCTTCCTCAAGCTCGATCCTTAGATCCATGGCAGCTAACACTCTTCCTCATCCACTAACACTCGACCTCATTTGAAAGGCTTGCTCCAAACTGCTTTGGGCTTCAGATCTTTCCAATGTATGCTCATGGGATAAAAGTGATCCCATCAAGTAATGAATTGAATAGTTACTTAAATCTTTTGATTCTTCAATTGCTGTCACGACTGGGTCAAATATTTCTGGTAGACTCCTTAGGATCTTTTCAACAACTTGTTGCTCCTTCACTTCTTCTCGATATCCTCTCAGTTGGTTCACAATGGTCTGGGCACGAGTGGAAAAATCAACAACCTTCTCTGTGGTGAGATTCTCAAATCTCTTCTTAAGGCTTGAACTTTGACAGCAATGGCTTGGTTCGATCCTTGGAATTCCTCCTGCAACATATCCCATGCCAATGATTCGAGGGAACAAGCTGTCATCTACACCTTGTTGAATCATTGTCAAGGCTTTTACGTCCTTTTCTGTCTTCTCCTTCAGCTCTTTACATGGAGCTGCTGTTAGTCTGTGTGTAGGATCCGAGCGTCATCTTCATCTTGATAGACCAGAAAGGATGATTGTCCTCTTTTAGGACTGGAATGAGTAGTATTATTGTGGTGTTTTAGGGTGTTGATGAGGCTGAGAAGGGCTGAAATTATCAACAAAGACCCACAATTAATATCTTGGAATCCATGCACACCTAGCACAAAGTAAGCACCATCAATATACTTTAGCATATTGCGAAATATTCTCTCATATATTATCTGGTATCATATATTTCCACCACCTATTTGTATCCTCATCCCAGGAAACTTTTCTTTCCTATTCTAGAGGCTATTTCTTCTTGTCGTTGGGAACTAATAGTAGTTTTTCTGTCTACTAAAGTACTATTTATTCTTAATTTCTTTTAGCTCAGGTTTGAAGAGTGCATTCAACAATCAACATTCATGAGTAACAATATGTCAACAAATTGCTTAAGAATCTTTAATTCCTATAACCAGTCAGGGGCGGAGGCACCATGTTTGAACTCCTATGTCACCCTGCTAGAAGAATAACTCGAGCTAATAAAATTCAAAGATTAATATATATGCATAAAAAATTTGTAGTGTAGTTTTTTAGCATAAAGGATTCAATTGACCACAATTTGTGTTGGTTTATTTTTATGTGGTATTTAAATATTATGTCATGATCTCTTATTAACTTTTATTATCCCATAATTTGAGAAGTGGTCATAACTCCACTAACTCATTACCCCCTGATGTAAAAAAATGGGTACAACTCTTTTATAACTACTCTCCTATGTTCTACCACTAAGTACACACTAATTCATACATTAATTTACGTGCTCCGTGATCTCATAACTTATTACTCAATTTTCTTCCAATTTAATCCAAAGAATGATTCTTACACATATAAATAATCGTCTTTTTTCCATAATGTGGCGTGCAATAAATATTGTAGAGTACATGGAAAAGTGAGATTAAAGTTGTGAAAAAAAAAGAGTTTTTCTTTGTTGAAGAAAGGTATTCCAAGTGGTGAAGCTTGGGACTCAACAATTTGTCCATAGTTTATTTGAGTCATATGATGTGATAGAGCTGTTGTATCCTCGAGGAAATGAGTCAAGAGGATTACTACTGGATCATGAAAGATTTTGCTGCAGTGAGCTTGAATCTCATTAAAGAGAGAGATATTCGCCCTTCAGTCTGAAGATATTTTATTTTATTTTTTAACAGTAATTGTATTTTTACCAATAATATTAAGGAAATTCATGGCTATAGCTGAAATATTTGTGGATATCAAGGTAGAAGATTTCAACAAGTCATTATGTTTTAATGATACTCATGTCAAGAGAAAAAGAGCAAAATACTTTTCTACTTGAGTCTTCCAAATGTTTCTTATGTCTTGAATCTCGACTTAGAAGAATCCACACAACATAGACATCTCCTTTATGAATGACAATGAGCTAATTGCCTTCAAGAGAAAGATAAAAGTATAACGTTGATTCAAATAAGTGTCGGTATTATCTTCTTAAGTGGCTATATGATAATTTTTATGATTATTATGATGGAGCTTACACTACTATAAAAAAAGTTTAAAAAGCAATGTAGAGTAAGTATGATACTGCGGAGGGGGGTTTGTAAAATTATGCTGCTAGTAGATTTCTTTCATTGGCAAATGGTGGACAACAAATAGTCCAAGAACAAGACTTAATAATGATCATTGGAGAGCTAAGATTCGAGTATAGTAAATCAGATCCAACTTTTTATTTGTGGCATAATAAATAAACGTCCACCTTCATAAAAGGGATTTCAAAAAGTTATGCGCTACAAGCAAAAGAAAACTTCACTTGACGTTCATAATGCGGATTTGTTTGGAAGAAGAGGCAATAGGCCAAGATATACTTTTGCAGTCGGAAGAGAGCACTTTGCAATCCGTCATTATAAAGGTAAGTTTAGTTACTTCAAATAATAATACTCCTGAAAGTCACAAAAATACTTCTTTGAAGTCGAAAGGGATTACTTTTTTAAAAAAATAGGGTAAATGTCCCAAGAAGAATAATAATGCAAATAATCAAGCACATAATCATCAAATTCAAGCTACGAGATCATGCTTTGTCTGTCAAGGGTGGGCGTATTGATCGATATATAAATTTTTAAAACCTGGTCCTATACCTAAGAAGAACGTTACCGAAGAGCCACTTGCGATGATAATAGATATTAACTTGATAGAAAATATTAATGAGTGATAAGCTAATTATGGAGCAAACTGTTATATTTTTTATGATAGAGATTGGTTCAAAGTATATATTACATTTGAGGAGTCCAAAATAATCATGATTTTTTATTCTTACACAACTTATGTCTTGCAAAGGAAGAGGCCGAGTTGAAGTATACTTCACGAAGAGTATTAATGTTGAAATACGTGCTTTATACTCCTTCATTCCATGAGAAAAACTTTAATATCTTATTTTCTTCTTAACGTTTCAAATAAATTATTGAGAGTGATCAATATATTATAGTGTAACAGGGTATTTTCGTGAAAAGGAGTATGCATGTGACAGGACGTTCAAATTGAATGTTGAGATGAATAACGTTTCTAATTTTGTTTACATGTACACATTTTTGGAATGCTCATTTGTGTCATATTATTAATCGTTAATGTGGGTACCATGAGTAGTTTAGAATTAATCACAATAATTAATTTTCTTTTAAGAAAGTGTGAGTCTTGGAGTAAAGTAAAAATAACTAAAAGGCCTCATTCACAAGTTGAAAGAAAAACTAAATTGTTGCTATTAGTATACACTGATATTTCCAAACATGAAGGAATTTTAATTCGTAGAGAAATAGATATTTTATTATTTTTATGATGACTTCTCCAAGTATATATGTGTTTTTCTGATAAAAAATATCAGTGATACATTTGAAAATGTTAAAAATTATCTCCATAAGATTAAAAATTAATTCGGCAGAAAAATAAAGAGAATTTGAAGTGATAGATACCGTGAATATGAGTCTAATAAATTTAATTCTTCTATTAGATCATTGGAAGAATTCATAAATTAATCGTCTTATTATCTTGCATCTAAAGGCGTAACAAAAAAAAACTTTAGTTGAGTTAACTAATACAATGCTTATTGAGTCAAATGCACTTTTAAATTTGTAGGGTTAAGTTATTTTGACTGCATGTTATGTATTGAATAGGGTGCCGCATGAGAAAATAAAATTGATACCATTTGAGTTGTGAAAAGCACACAAGTCAAATTTTGGATATCTTAAAGTTTGGGATTGTTTAGGCTATTTAGGCTAATGTACCAAAATCAAAAAATTAGATAAAAAAGTTATTACTTGTGCTTTTCTTTGTTGTGCTTCAAATAGTATAGCCTATACATTTTTAAATCTTGAAGATAATTTAATTATAGAATCAGGTGATGCTATTTTTCATGAGAACAAATTTTTATTTGATTTTAGAAATAGTGGAGGTCAAAGAAATGAGGAAAATACTTTATCACTACCTAGTTTTTTTTACTTTTATTTTAAAAATAAAGAAAATGATGATTTTGAATTATGAAGAAGTAAAAGAGCTAGAGTAGAAAAAAAGTTTCCCTTGATTTTTATGTTTTTAATGTTCGAATTGACCCTCTTACTTTTAAAGAAGCATTATCATCACCTCATATTATATTTTGGAAAGAGGATGTAAATGATGAATTGGAATCACTACTTTTTAATAAAACTTGGAAGTTATTTAATTTACTATTGGGTTGTAAATCGATTGGATGCAAACAGGTCCTAAAGAAAAAGTTAAAACTGGATGGATTCGTTGATAAATACAATGTTAGATTAGTTGCTAAGGGTTTTAAGTAACTATAAGGCCTAGAATTTGTGGATACTTCTCCGGTAACTAGACTTATATCCATTATACTTTTAATCGCTATTGCTGTAATTTTTTATTTGCATATTCATCAAATGAATGTAAAAATTATTTTTTTTAATGAGGAACTAAATGAGAAAATTTATATAGAAAATTTGTAAAAGCAGGCTAGCGAATAAAGTGCATAGACTTACTAGATCCCTATATGGCTTGAAATAAGAACCTAAGCAATGACATGAAAAAATCAATTCCTGCATGATTAAAAATAATTTTAAATCAAAAGAGTGTGATAAGTACATCTATCATAAGTCTTGGAATAATTCATATATTATTTTTTGCCTCTATATTGATGATTTATTAATATTTAGCTCTAACATAAATGTTATTGGAGAAACTAAAATCATGCTTAATACCTATTTTGACATAAAAATAATGAGTTGGACAGTTCTTTTGAGTTCTAGCGCTCTGTTTGTGATTCGAGACTTCAACGGGTTCATTTGATGTTTTATGACTTGCATGTGTGGTTGATTTCGATTTCTGAGAGGATCAAGAGAGTTATGAAAGAAGAATTCTCAATTTGGAAGCCTTAAGTTGTTGGAATTGACCAATTTTTTACTTTTGTGTAAACAACTCTGGAGTGGTGATTTAATGGTTTTTAACTTCGTATGATGATTTTGGACGTGTACGTATGTGTGGTTTAGGTCTCGGGTGGCCTGAGGTCATTCGATGCTTCTAGTAGAAAGTTAGAAATTTGAGATCATGAACATTTGTATCTTTATGTTTTGATGCTTGATTCTTGATCTTTGATACTCTTTTGATGTTTTAATCTTACGATTTCGTGTTAGGGGTATAATGTGTTGTAATGATTACATGGGGCCCCGTGGATGAGTTTCGGGATGGTGCTGACCATTTTATAACTGCTGATATGATGATGTGTGTAGCACTTCGCGAACGCGTAGTTAGTATCGTGTTCGCGTAGAATAATTTGGAGGTAGTGGGGTTTTACCCTTCACGAACATAAAGGCTAAGATGCGAATGCGGAGCTTTGGGAGGATTGACCTTCACGAATGCGTGGGTTGTGTCGCAAATGCGAAGACTGGCGGGGGAAACAACAATCGTGAATGCGAGGCTTCAGTGCGAACGGAACAACCACATATTCTAGCCTTCGTGAATGTGATGTGCGCATCGTGAACGTGATGCACACCTGGCGCCAAGGGTATTTAAATATTGGAAATCAGGATTTGGCCTTATTTTAAACATTTTGAGACGTATATCTTGGGAAAATCCGATGTTTTGAGGTATTTTCACAACTCGTAAGTTTATTATTTTTAACTTAGTTTTTATTATGTATCATGATTTCTCATAGATTTTTATCCCTAAACCTAGCATTTTAAAGTTTAGAAATTCTAAATCCCAAAACCCAAAAACCCAAAAACCCTAAACCCACTTGTGCCTTTGAGAGCTCTAGCGATAGGTGATTTGCGACGACATACTGTCGAAGCTCGAAAGGCTCTCCCATGGCGTCTCTGGCTGCCTCCTTTTGAGGCTGGTCAGTCGTCCTTACCACCCCTATAGTCCCAAACAACCTCTACAAACCTTAATCCACCCACAAACTATGCTCAATTATTACAACCAAGTGCATTAAATGCCCAACATGCAAATCATGTCCGTCGTTCCCATCAAAGTTGTTGAATATCTTCATGGTGAACCTATTATTCAATGGAAGAAGGCATAAGTGAAACAATTTATCATGCAACAACGGTTGACACTAGCAGTTCTGGGAAAATTTTCATATGGAAAATCAGTGATCAATGTGCTTCGTTAGGCAATTCCAATACAATGTGAATTGAAATGTGCGTGTTCAGTAGGTCTTATTGAAGACAATCATGTGTTGATCAGACTTTCATTGCTAGAAGACTATGTGCACTTGTTGTCAAAACCTCCTTTCTATTTGAAAGCTCAAGGGAGATGTGGCATATGAGGTGTACGAAGTGGAACCCTTGGTGGACTCTTGATGAAGAAACACCTATTGCAATAGCATGGATTAGCTTTCCTGATCTGCCTCCAAACTTTTTCGGTAAGGAATTTGTGTTTTCTTTGGCTAGTGCAGTAGGGAAGCTTGTACCTGTTGATTTAGATACTCAAAATGGTACTAGACTTAGTTATGCGAAGGTTAAAGTTGAGGTGAATTTTTCAGCTAAATTTCCTCAAGAATTAAAATAGTGGAGGAAGAAGATGATAATGGGCCAGAAGAATCAAAGTGGATAAAAATCAAATATGATTATATGGCTAAGTATTGTAAACTTGTAAAAAAACAAGGTCACAATGAGGTGGATTGTTGGGTTACATAAGAAGTTTGATGAAGTCCTCGAGGATCAAAGTAAAGGAAAGGAGGCAATGGAGATAGTTGGAACTGCTGCTACTACTATAAAGGTCCTATCAAGTGGTAAGGTATTAGGAAAGGCTCCTCCTAACAATGCTAAACATGTGTGGATGCAAAGAAGACAAAACAAGTATCAAAGGTATAAACAAGGTCATATTATAGATGGTGCAAAACATAATGAAGGTGTCAAGGGTAAGGGGAAGAACAAGGAAGATGATGTGGTTACAAAGAACTCTTTTGATGTGTTGATTGTGCAAGAAGAGGAGAAGGAAACATTGATGATCATCAATGGTAAAGAAGGCCAGCCGACTAAGGAGTTGGAGAAGAATACATTGCCACAAAAATCAACTCCAAATCCTAATGAGAATAGGGTTATTAATGTTTCTCTATTAAAAAAAAGGAGAAGAGGAAGCCAAACGTATTAAAAAGGTGGTTGTTTGAATGTTGAAAATAAGGAGAAAGAGGAGGCAAATAAGGAGAAGAATTTGATTCCTACATCAACTGGGAGAGGCAATCCAAAAAAGAATGGAAATCAAGATCCGGCAAAACAAATTCCTCCTAATCCTAATCTACAAGGATTGAGGTTGCTGCTAGGAAGGAATCAAATATTTAATTGGTTCATAGGAGGTTTGGTACGAGTAAAGAAGATCTTAGAGAGATTAATGTCACAGTAAACCATTCTTGTCATGAGGTACCATCTCAAACATATAAAGATTCTGGAAAAATCATGCATATATTGAAGCTAATTCTGGGAAACCATTATGGAGTGATGGGGTTGATAATATGGAGGCACAAATAGGCACAAATATTACAACAGGAAACAATGACAAGGGGGACAACACGCAAGAGCAACAACCAGTCACAAGTAACCCTAATGCTACAGTAAAACCTAGTATTCTGAAAACTAAGGTTGAGGGTAGCATGAGTTCAACCAAGCATCAACCAATTCCACCAGATGGAGTTGATAAAGGATCATCAAGAGAAGATGGAACAACTGGAGGATCAGCAATTAAAACTGCAGCTAAGAAACAGGCCAATGTAACAGTAAACCCTAGGGGAGCTATTAAGGTTTTGGCCAATATTGAAGGTCTTCTGGTGGAGATTTCAGGTGATGAACAAGAGGGAGATGATCAGGTTGAGGTCTTAGAGGATATAGTGAGGTCAGAACCCAGAACAGGTGGTGGCAAGGCTGGTGACCCCAATGGAACAATAATTCCTAGGAGTTCTGCTACAGTAAACCCTAGTCTGGGTTCAGTGTATGAGCTTCAATTTAGAGAAATCCACGAGTTTTTGGTTGTTCAATATAATGCTTCTGAGGTCTTGAACGATACTGGTATGGTTCAAGATAAACAATGTAGTGTACCTAGGGGTTCAGATGTAATTGAAATAGTACCTATAGCTTGTGCTTTAGGGACTGGACTTCCAATGCAAATTCAACTCAATGTACTTTTTAAATCTCTCAAACAGGTGCTACATGATATCATCACACATAATGTGCTGCCTGTAGACATTCACAACGCACTGGTAGAGCATCAACAAATGGAGGATGAGGGTGATGATGAGTCTACTGCTGGGAATTTCAAATTTATAGCTAAGGAAGGAGATTTATCACCAAGAGCTTCTACAAGGAGTAGGAATAAAGGAAATAAGCAAGCACAAACCAAAGAACCACTAAAACCTAAAAGAATCTTGCCCACGAGGTAGCTTCAACAATCAAATGATGATTAAAACTCTATCTGGAACATAAGGCCTGTTAACACTCAACAGACCTTTCAGAGGGTGATCAATATGCAAATGGAACATGGTTTCTTCATTGTTTCATTGATGGAGCCTTTTCAAAATTCAAGGCACATTCAGAGATACATGAGGAGATTAGGTATGGATGCAGTAATGTCAAATATCAATGGTAAAATATGGTTTTTCTTTGATGTTGTGGTTGGATGGGAATTATTGATGGCACTGAGTAACAAGTAATTATTAGGGTATATCACAAGGACATTGACAGACACATCATGATGACCTTTGTGTGATAAATTTTCAACTCTTGAAAGGTTAGAATTATGGGACAATTTCTACTATTTTGCTAGTGATATGGATTTGCCTTGGCTAGTTGGAGGTGATTTCAATGTGGTGCTACATGAGGATGAGAAAGTTGGTGGTTTACTAATATATCCACCTGAGTATGAGGATTTTGCTTTTTGTGAACTCCAGTGTATTGTTTGATCTTGACTATAAAGGGAGTCCTTTTACTGGTAGAATGGTCGACCAAATGCAGAACGTATCTTCAAGAGGTTCGATAGAATGTTTGTTAACTTTCCTTTCCAGAATCTATTCCCTAATCTGGAAGTGGATAACCTTATAAGAATTGGCTCAAATCATGTACCTTTATTGCTAAGTTGTGGAGAGGAAGCTGCATAATTTGCGAAACCATTCAAGTTCTTGAACTTTTGGACCAAACATGAAACCTTTAAAGATGTTATGATACTGAATTGGGTGGCTGATTTCATTGGTGATCCTTTCCTAATGTTCAAGCAGAAATTGAAAAGAGTGAAGATTGCATTATCCAAATGGAGTAAGGTGACTTACAGGGACATTTTCAAGCAGTTGGAAATCAGGGAAGATATAGTCAGAGTGAAGGAGATATTGTTTGGGGAGGAACCAACCATTGAGAATAGAATTGTACTTCAAAAGGTCAAGCAGAATTGAAGAAGTATTTGAGTATTGAAGAACAATATTGGAAGCAAAAAGCAGGCATGACATGGTTTGCTGAGGGGGATAGAAATACTAGGTTTTTTCATAACCATGTCAATGGAAAAAGGCAGAAGTTGTAGTTCAAGAGAATTTATAATAGAGATAGTGATTTGATTGAGTCACAAGATCTTATGGCTGAGGCTGCAATAGACTTTTTCCAGATGCAGTTCACACAAGTGGATGATCCTACATCATTTGAACTTATAACTAATGTTCCTGCTATGGTGTCGAATGAGCAGAATGTGGAGCTTTTCAGAATGCCTACTAGAGAAGAGGTCAAAGGGTTTGTGTTTGCATTAAGTGGTGAGAGTGCTAGTGGTCCTGATGGCTTCACTGGCATGTTCTTTCATAAATTCTTGGACATTATAGGAGATGACATATAACATGGTGCAGGTGTTCTATGAATGAGTCTCTTTACCAAAATATATAACACACACAAACCTAGTACTGCTTCCAAAAAAATATATGGTCCAGACTTTCTCTGATCTTAGACCCATAAGTTCGAGTAATTTTGTAAACAAGGTTTTCTCTAGAGTGGTGCATGACAGATTGGAGAATATTCTGCCATCTTTGATCTCCTCCAATCAATCAGGTTTTGTTAAAGGGAGAAGTATCTTTGAGAACGTCTTGTTAACACATGAAATTGTTAGTGATATAAGATTGAGGGGTAAACATACCAATGTGGTGATCAAGCTTGATATCGCAAAGGCATATGATAAGGTGTCTTGGAAGTATTTGATGCATGTGTTAAGGAGAATAGAGTTTGTTGAATGCTTCATCAACATGGTCTGAAATATTATTGCTAACAATTGGTATTCAGTATTGATAAATGGGCAAGATTCTGGTTTCTTTCACTCAACAAGAGGAGTTAAGCAAGGGGATCCCTTTGTCACCAGCCTTATTCATTCTGTCAGCTGAGGTACTATCTAGGTCATTGAATAAACTGTCTGAAGATAAGAGGTTTAAAGAATTTGGCATGCCTAAGTGGAATGTTCCTTTAAATCACTTAGCCTATGTTAATGATACAATAATCTTTGTTTCTGCTGATCCATCTTTTTTAGAGAAGATTGTTGAGGTCTTGTCCATATATGAGCACACTTCTGACTAACTGATTAACAAGGCAAAGATTTCATTTTATATGCATTCTAATGTTTCAAGGGGTGAATTTCCATTTACCTATATGTAACAACCCGGTCGATCATTTTGAGAGTTAGCACCCCGATCCCCTAATAACTGCTTCTCCCATGTCTATTTATGTTATTGAAACTTGTCGGAATATTGAGTGGTAAAATTCGGAGTGATTTTAGACACATAGTCCTTAAATGAGGATTTTAGCCTTTGAAATTAGGCCGTAGCTAGAGTTGTGTGAAGACGGATCCGGAATGGAATTGTGTTGACTCCTTAGCTCCGTTGGGTGATTCCGGGGTTAGGAGCGTGTTCGGAATGTATTTTCAAGGTCGGTTGTAGATTTAGGCTTGAATTGGCGAAAGTTAGAATATCGACGATTTCGGCCGATAGGTGAAATTTTTTATATCAGACTCGGAATGGAATTCCGAAAGTGATAGCAGGTCCTAATGTCATTTATGACCTGTGTGCAAAATTTGAGGTCATTCGGATGAGTTTAGACGTGCTTCGGCATCAAATGTGAATTCTTGAAATTTCATAAGTTCTTAGGCTTGAATCTATGCATATTTGATGATTTTGATGTTATGAGATGTGTTTTTAAGGCTCGACCAAGTTTGAATGAAGTATTAGGGTTGGTCGGTAGGTTTGGTAGAGGTCCCGGGGGCCTCGGGTGTGTTTCGGGTGTTCAAACGGGCATTTTTGGCCTAATAGCCTTAGCTGATTTTCTGGTTTTTCTGCAGCAATATTTTGTTCTCTGCGATCGCAAGGGTTCACCCTTGATCGCGTAAGGTAAATGTGAGAGTTCCTGCGATTTGTTCTCTGCGATCGCAAGAAGAGGTCTACGATCACAGTGTGTTGGAATCTTGGTCTTCACGATCGCATGACTTGGACCGCGTTTGCATAGAGTATTCTTGGTCTGGGGGAGTTTCAATATTTGTTCTACGCGGTCGCGTGGACCCAACCGCGATCGCGTAGCTCTGGGTCTTGAAAGTTCGCGATCGCAGTCACGCAATCGCGATCGCGATGAAGATTTTTAGGTGTGTGGTTGAATGCTCTCCGCGATCGCATAGGAGAAATACCCGGGCAGTCTTTTAAAGACCCAAGTCCGAGGGTTTTTGTTATTTTCACCATTTTCGAATTTGAGAGCTCGGGAAAGGCAATTTTTGGAGGCTTTTGCACCTGGATAATTTGGGTAAGTGATTTCTACCCAACTTAGATTAATTTCCATGATTCCTAACTTAAATCTAGTCTTTAAAATTCGAATTTGGGTGGAAAATTTGGGAAAAATTGGATGAACTTCATAGACCGAATTATTGAGTTTTGAGTGGGTTTTTGACATCCGATTTGAGAGATTTTTATATGATTAGACTCGTGAGTGGATGGGTTTCCGGAAAATATAATTTTTACCCGATTCCGAGACGTGGGCCCGGGGGACTTTTTGGGCGAATTTCCTAATTTAGCGTATTAGCTTCGAACTTATTAGCTATCTTGCTTCCTTGAAATGATATTTACACTATGCAATCGAATTGACTAGATTTGGGACACCCGGAGTTGGATACTCGTGGCAAGAGCGTGGTATTGAGTTGATTAGCGCAGTCAAGATAAGTGGCTTGCCTAACTCTGTGTTGGAGACTTCCCCTTAGGCATTTTTATAATAATTTTGTTACGTGGACGCCGTGTACGTGAAGTGACGAGGGCGTACACGGGTCATTGTTGCTAAAATTCCACTTTTCCTTCCATGGCATCACTCATTTTCATTCCTATATTACTGTTTCCTGTCTTAACTGAGTAGTTAGCTTAAGAATAAGAATTCCTACCTGTCCTTACTTGATTTTCTCTTATTTGCTACTAGTTGCACCATGCTTAGGTAGTTTTACTTTATTCTTGCCTGTTGTTTTTCCTGAACTGTTTAATTAAGCCGTATCCGACATACTTCTGCATTGCATATTTAAATTGGGACTACGGGCCGAGATCTGGGAGCTTTCCCCTGTACTGCATTGCATATTTAAATTGGGACTACGGACCGAGATCCGGGAGCTTTCCCTCTGTACTGTAATGCATATTTTAAATTGGGACTACGGACGGAGATACTGGAGCTTTCCTCCTGTACTGCATAGCATATTTAAATTGGGTCTACGGACTAAGATCCGGGAGCTTTCCCCTTGTACTACATTGCATATTTACTGTTGAGATATATGTTGTGCTGAGTCGAGGGCTCTCTTTCTGTTATTAATTCCTCCAGTTTCCATTAGTCCTGTTTATCATTGCTTATCTATCTTTCACTGTTTAAATGTATAACTGACTTTTTTTAAAACTCAGTAGAGCCTCAACCTGACCTCGTCACTACTCTACTGAGGTTAGGCTTGGCACTTACTAAGTACTGAATGTGGAGTACTCACGCCCTTACCTGCGCATGATTTCCCCATGTGCAGATTCAGGTACCAGTGCACCTATAGTGGCTAGGCGTATCTTAGCAGCTGCTTCGGAGACCGCGAGGTAATTCTGCCGCGTCCGCAAGATCTCACGAGTCCCCTTCCTACTCTAGTATAGGTAAAGGAGATATATATAGATACATTTTCCTTATTCCTTTGTATAGAGCTTCAGTAGTTCAGAGTTTGTGACTTTGTGATGTTCTGGGTTTTGAGAAAGTAAAAGTTGTAAATGCCGAGCGGCTAAATTTTATAGTATTGCTTCTTCTTTACTGTTTCTATTATTGTTTTGCCTTATTTTCCCGCAAATTTTAGGCTTACCTAGTCGTAGAGACTAAATGATGTCACTAGATCGTTCGAAGGGTAATTCGGGTCGTGACAAGTTGGTATCAGAGCGTCTAGGTTCATAGGAGTCACAAGTCACAAGCCGGTTTATTAGAATCTCGCGGATTGGTGCGGAGACGTCTGTACCTATCTTCGAGAGGCTATGTAACTGTTAAGAACAATCATATTCTTTGGAATTCCTTATCGTGCTAGTTACCGTCATCAAATTCTTAAACTCTATTCTATTCTTGCTTACAGATGGTTCGTACCTATACCGGACATACTGATGATCAGGCACCCAAGCCCCCAGTCAGAGCCGTTAGAGGCAAGGGACGGGAATATGATGAGCACGCGATGCAGCCCGAGCACCGGCGAGAGTAGAGGCAGAGGATCCCCCAGCAGCCACAGTTGGAGGGGCACAGGAGGTCCCTACTATTACTCCAGCCCTCCAGGAGACATTGGCTCAGCTTTTGAGTGCCTTCAGTACTCTGTCTCAGGCGAAACTACTCCTGATAGCTCCAGCTACATCCCAGGACGGGGGAGGGACACAGACTCCTGCAGCCCGTACTCTTGAGCAGAGGGTTCATATGTGGCAGGTTCCAGAGTATATTCCTATGCCCCCCGCAGCTCCAGCTCAGCATGAGACTAGGATAGTTGTTCCTGAGGCAGATCAGCTCCGACTTGAGAGTTACAAGAAGTACCACCCACCTGAGTTCAGCGGACTAGCTTCGGATGACGCCCTGGGTTTTCTTGAGGGGTGTCATCGCATTCTCTGCACTATGGGTATTGTGGAGACGAGTGGGGTTTCTTTCACTATTTTCCAGCTGAGGGGAGCATCTTATCAGTGATGGCGTGCTTTTGAGCTGAGTAGCACGGATGAGGCAGCCTCACTTACTTGGGCTCAGTTCTCCGAGATGTTCTTGCTTGATTTTGTCCCTCAGAGCTTCAGGGATGCTTGGCGTGCGGAGTTTGAGTAGCTACGCCAGGGTACCATGACTGTGTCAGAGTATGCAATCTGTTACAGTGATTTGGCTCGCCATGCACCAGCTTTGGTTGTCATTGTTAGAGAGAGGGTTCGACGCTTTATTGAGGGACTCCACCCCAGCATTCGGACCAGCATGGCCAGAGAGCTGGAGACCGATATTACTTACCAGCAAGCTGTGAGTAATGCCTATAGGATTGAGACTATGTTAGCCTGGGACAGGGAGGAGAGAGAGGCTAAGAGGTCTCGAGAGACTGGTCATTTTTCAGGAGCCCGTGCACCAGTAGCACGCTATGGTAGCGGTTTTGTGAGTCGTCCCATTCATTCAGCTCTTCTAGCAGCCAGTGGTATTCCAGCTCCTCCTAGACCTCAGGAGCCTTATTATGCACCACCAGTATCTCAGGTGCCTCCTGCTCGAGCTGCTATCACTGGTCAGTCCAGCAGGCCAGTTCAGAGTCAGCAGCAGCCGCCACGTCCTCCGAGGGGTTGTTTTGGATGTGATGACCCTCGTCATGTGATCAGAGATTGCCCTAGAGCTAGGAAGGGTGCACCACCTCAGACTTATCAGGTTCCACGTCTTCCACCGGGTCCTCCAGTTATTCTTCCAGCCCCAGCTGCTACCCCACCTTCTCAGACAGCTCGAGGTGGAGGTCGGGGAGGTCAAGGTCGCCCTAGAGGGGGAGGCCAGGCCATATATTATGCTCTTCCAGAGGCCGTTGCTTCAGATTCGATCATCACAGGTATTGTCCCTGTTTTTCATAGGGATGCATCCATGTTATTTGATCTAGGTTCTACGTACTCATATGTATCTTCTTACTTTGCTTCACATTTAGGGATATCTCGGGATTCTTTGAGTTCCCCCGTATATATTTTTACTCCTATGGGAGATTCTCTTGTTGTGGACCGCGTATATCGGTCGTGCTTGATTGTTATTAGTGGTTTTGAGACCAGGGCTGACTTACTATTACTCAGCATAGTAAATTTTGATGTTAGTTTGGGCATGGACTGGATGTCTCCCTACTATGCTATTCTTGATTGTCACGCCAAGACCATGACACTGGCTATGCTAGGATTACTGAGGTTAGAGTGGAGAGGTTCCTTTGAGTATACTCCCCGCAGAGTCATTTCTTTTCTTAAGGCTCAGCGGATGGTCGAGAAGAGGTGTGATGAGTATTTGGCCTATGTGAGAGATGTTAGTGCTGAGACTCCTACGGTTGAGTCAGTCCCTATTGTCAGGGATTATCCTGATGTTTTTCTAGCTGATCTTCCGGGTATGCCGCCCGATAGAGACATTGATTTCGGCATTGACTTGTTGCCGGGAACTCAGCCCATTTCCATTCCTCCCTATTGCATGGCTCCTCCTGAGTTGAAGGAGTAGAAGGAGCAGTTGCAGGAGTTGCTTGATAAGGGATTCATCCGGTGTTATTCGTGAAGAAAAAGGATGGCTCGATGCGTGTGTGTATTGACTACCGGCAGCTGAATAAGGTGACAGTGAAGAACAGGTAACCATTGCCTCGCATCGATGATCTATTTGACCAGTTACATGGTGATAGGGTGTTCTCCAAGATTGATCTGCGTTCGGGCTATCATCAGTTGAATATTCGGGAGCCGGATATCCTGAAGACTGCCTTCAGGACTAGATATGACCACTATGAGTTCCTTGTTATGTCATTTGGGCTGACCAATGCCCCAGCAGGATTCATGCACCTGATGCACAGCGCATTTCGGCCTTATCTTGATACTTTCGTCATTGTGTTCATTGATGACATTCTGGTATATTCTCGGTCCCAGGAGGACCATGAGCAGCACTTGAGGACCATGCTTCAGACATTGAGGGAGAAGAAGTTGTATGCCAAGTTTTCTAAGAGTGAATTTTGTCTTGATGTTGTGGCATTCCTAGGTCATGTGGTTTCTTTGGATGGGATCAAGGTAGATCCGAATAAGGTGGAGGCGGTGTAGAGTTGGCCCAGACCGACCTCAGCTACTGAGATCCGCAGTTTCCTCGGTTTGGCTGGGTATTATCGCCGTTTTGTGGAGGGATTTTCATCCATTTCAGTGCCCATGACCAGACTAACCCAGAAGGGTGAACCTTTTATATGGACTGAGGAGTGCGAGGAGAGCTTTCAGAAGCTCAAGACAGCCCTGACTACAGCCCCAGTTTTAGTATTACCCACAGGCTCAGGGTCTTATATAGTCTATTGTGATGCTTCGAGGATTGGCCTGGGAGCGGTGTTGATGCAGGACGGTAGGGTGATTGCCTACACGTCCAGGAAGTTGAAGGTGCATGAGAAAAACTACCGTTGTGATGATCTCGAGTTAGCAGAGATTGTTCATGCCTTGAAGATATAGCGTCATTATTTATATGGTGTTCCCTATGAGATATTCACGAATCACCGGAGTTTGAAGCACATATTCAGGCAGAAGGATCTCAATTTGCACCAGCGTAGGTGGTTGGAGTTGCTAAAGGACTATGACATCACTATATTATACCACTCGGGGAAGGCCTATGTGGTGGCCGACGCCTTGAGTCGTCAGGAGGAGAGTTTGGGGAGTTTGGCATATCTTCCGGAAGTTGAGAGGCTCTTAGCCTTGGATATTCAGCCATTAGCCAGTCAGTTTATGAGGTTGAACCTTTCGGAGCCTTGCCTAGTTTTAGCTTGTGTGGTGGCTCGGTCTTCTCTTTATGACCGCATTTGAGAGCGACAGTATGATGATCCCCACCTTCTGGTCCTTCGGGATAGAGTTCGGCGGGGTGATGCCAGGGATGTGACCATAGGTGATGATGGTGTGATGAGGATGCAAGGCCGTATTTGTGTGCCCAATGTAGATGGTCTTCGGGGGTTGATTCTTGAGGAGGCCCATAGTTCGCGGTATTCAATCCATTCGGGTACCGCGAAGATATACCAAGATCTGAGACATCACTATTGGTGGCAAAGGATGAAGAAGGATATAGTGGAGTTTGTAGCCAAATGTCTCAACTGTCAGCAAGTCAAATGTGAGCATCAGAGACCGGGAGGGTTACTTCAGCAGATTGAGCTTCCATAGTGGAAGTGGGAGCGGATCACCATGGACTTTGTGGTTTTACTTCCTCGGACTTTGAGTAAGCATGATGTTATTTGGGTGATTGTGGATCGGCTGACCAAATCAGCCCATTTCATTCCAATGCTGACTACATATTCATCTGAGAGGTTGGCTAAGATTTATATCAGAGAGATTGTTTGCCTCTACGGTTTCCCAGTATATATCATTTCAGACAGAGGTACACAGTTCACTTCACGGTTCTGGAGAGCCATTCAGCAGGAGTTAGGCACCAGGGTAGAGTTGAGTACAGCTTTTCACCCTCAGACGGACGGGCAGTCCGAGCGCACGATTCAGATTCTCGAGGATATTATTCGTGCATGTGTGATAGATTTCGGAGGGTCATGGGATCGATACTTGCCTCTTGTAGAGTTTGCTTATAATAACAGCTACCAGTCCAGCATTCAGATGGCGCCGTATGAGGCTGTGTATGGTAGGCGGTGCAGGTCTCCAGTGGGATGGTTTGAGCCGGGCGAGGCCCGATTGTTGGGTACAGACTTGGTTCAGGATGCCCCGGACAAGGTGAAGGTGAATCAAGAGAGACTTCACACAGCTCAGTCCAGGAAGAAGAGTTATGCGGACCGGAAGGTTCGTGACTTGGCATTTATGGTTGGTGATCGGGTTTTGATTAGGGTATCGCCTATGAAGGGCGTCATGAGATTCGGGAAGAAGGATAAGCTGAGTCCGAGGTTCATTGGCCCTTTTGAGGTGTTGCAGCGGGTTGGGGAGGTTTCTTATGAGTTGGCTTTGCCTCCAACCTAGCAGGAGTTCATCCGGTATTCCACGTTTCCCTGCTCCGGAAGTATCACGGTGATCCGGCTCATGTTTTGGATTTCAGCTCAGTCCAGTTGGACAAGGATCTATCATATATTGAGGAGCCTGTGACTATTTTGGACAGGCAGGTCAGGAAGCTCAGATCGAAGAATATTACCTCAGTCAAGGTTCAGTGGAAGGGTCATCTGGTCGAGGAAGCGACTTGGGAGACCGAGCAGAACATGCGGATTCAGTACCCTCATCTTTTCACAGCTTCAGGTATGTCTCTATACTCGTTTGAGGACGAACAATTTTCTTAAAAGGGGGAGAATGTAACGACCTGGTCGGTCGTTATGAGAGTTAGCGCCCCGATCCCCTAATAACTGCTTCTCCCATATCTATTTATGTTATTGAAGCTTGTCGGAGTATTGAGTGGTAAAATTCGGAGTGATTTTGGACACATAGTCCTTAAATGTGGA
>MDKI01264999.1:0-12879 GCA_005239505.1 Nicotiana paniculata | reverse complement strand
TCACCTCTGTTTATGTGTCGACTCTGGTGGGCAATACTGTAGTTGTGGACCGTGTGTATCGGTTGTGCGCTATATCAATTGGGGGTTCAGAGACCCGAGTAGCCCTACTGTTGCTCAGCATAGTCGATTTTGACGTGGTATTGGGCATGGATTGGTTATCTCCGTGCCATGCGGTTCTTGATTGTTACGCTAAGACCGTGACCTTAGCTATGCCGGGGTGTATGAGGATTGAGTGGAGAGGTTCTTCCGAGTAGATGCCTAGCAAGGTGATTTCTTACCTGAAGGCTCAGCGCATGGTGGAGAAGGGGTGTTTATCTTATTTGGCATTTGTGAGGGATGTCGGCGGTGAGACTCCCACTGTTGATTCAGTTCCTATGGTCCGTGATTTTCGGGATGTGTTTCCTACAGACCTGTCACGCATGCCACCTGACATGGATATTGTTTTTTGTATTGACCTGGTGCCAGGCACTCAGCCTATTTCTATTCCTCCATATCGTATGGCACCAGCGGAGCAAAAGGAATTGAACTAGCAGCTTCACGAGCTCCTAGATAAGGGGTTCATTCGGCCTAGTGTGTCACCTTGAGGTGCATCAGTGTTGTTCGTTAAGAAGAAGAATTTGTCCATGCGTATGTGTAATGATTATCGGCAGTTGAATAGGATTACGATGAAGAACCTGTACCCCATACCCTGTATTGATGACTTGTTTGACCATCTTCAGGGATCCAGAGTGTTTCCCAAGATTGATTTGAGATCTGTGTACTATCAGTTGAGGATTCGGAACTCTGATATTCCGAAGAAGGCTTTCAGGACTAGGTATGGTCATTATGAGTTCTTGGTTATGTCATTTGGGCTGACCAATGAGCCAGCTGCATTCATGCAATTGATGAACAACGTATTTCAGCCTTATCTTGATTCCTTCGTCATTGTGTTCATTGATGACATCCTAGTTTATTCTCGTATCCAGGAAGAGCATGCTCATCATTTGAGAGTTGTGTTGCAGATATTGAGGGAGGAGAAGCTTTATGCAAAGTTCATAAAGTGTGAGTTTTAGCTGGGATTGGTAGCTTTCTTGGGGCACCTGGTGTATAGTTAGGGGATTCAGGTTGATCCAAAGAAGATAGAGGCGGTGCAGAGTTGGCCCAGACCGTCCTCAGCTACAGAGATTAGGAGTTCCCTTGGTTTGGCAGGATATGACCGTAACTTTGTGGAGGGATTCTCTTCGATTGCTTCGCCTTTAACCAGATTCACCCCGAAGGGTGCTCTATTCAGATTGCTTGATGAGTGTTAGGAGAGCTTTCAGAAGCTAAAGTCAGCATTGACTACAGCTCCAGTATTAGATTTGCATGCTGGTTGAAGTTCTTACATAGTTTATTGTGATGCTTCTAGAGTTGGCTTGGGTGCGATATTGATGCGGGAAGGTAGGGTGATTGCCTAGGCGTCCAGACAGTTGAAGATGCACGAGAAGAACTATCTAGTGCACAATCTCGAGTTAGCCGCCATTGTCCATGCCATGAAGATTTGGCGGCATTATTTGTATAGAGTGCAGTGTGAGATTTTCACTGATCACCGTAGTTTACAGTATCTGTTAAGGAAGAAGGACTTGAATTTGCGTCAGAGGTGATGGTTAAAGCTCCTCAAGGATTATGATCTCACTATCTTATATCATCTGGGAAGGCCAATGTAATGGCTGATGCCTTGAGTCGCATAGCAGAGAGTTTGGGGAGTTTATCTTACCTTCCAGTAGCAGAGCGGCCATTTTCTCTTGAGGGTGTTGGCTTGTGTATCCTCCGAGGGTGTTGGCTTGTGTATCCTCTAGGTCTTCTCTCTATGATCAGATTAGAGCTTGCCAGTATGATGATCCACATTTGCTTGTTCTTCAGGACAGGGTATGTCGCGATGATGCCAGGGATGTTGTTATTGGTGATGATGGGATTATGAGGATGCAAGGCCGAATTTGCGTGCCCAATGCGGATGGGATTCGAAATTTGATTCTAGCTGAGGCTCATTGTTTGCGTTATTCCATCCATCCGGGTGCCACGAAGATGTATCAGGAGTTGAGGCAGCATTATTCGTGGAGGAGACTGAAGAAGGATGTCGTGGAGTTTGTTGGTCGGTGTCTCAACTGTCAGCAGGTTAAGTATGAGCACCAGAGACCTGGTGGATTGCTTTTGAGGTTTGATATCCCAGAGTGGAAGTGGGAGCGGATCAGCATGGACTTCGTAGATGGGTTCATACGGACTTCGAGGAGATTTGATGCTATATGGGTTATTGTGGATAGGCTGACCAAGTTCGCGCACTTCATTCCTGTTGGTACTACGTATTAATCGGAGAGGTTGGGTGAGATTTATATCAGGGAGATTTTCCGTTTGCATGGGGTTCCAATTTCTATCATTTCCGACAGAGGCACTCAATTCACATCTCAGTGTTGGAGAGCCGTGCATAGAGCGTTGGGTACTCAGGTTGAGTTGAGCACAGCCTTTCATCCTCAGACCGATAGGCAGTCGGAGTGTACCATTCAGAATTTAGAGGATATGTAGCGTGCTTGCGTGATTGAGTTTGGTGGTTCGTAGGATCAGTTTCTTCCACTAGCGGAGTTTGCATATAATAACACCTATCAGTCGAGTATTCAGATGGCCTTGTATGAGGCTTTGTATGGTAGGAGGTGTAGATCTCTTGTTGGTTGGTTCGAGCCGGGCGAGGCTAGGCTATTAGGCAGATAATTGGTTCAGGATACTTTGAGTAAGGCAAAGTTGATTTAGGAGTGGCTTCGCACAGCGAAGTCTAGGCAGAAGAGTTATGCGGATCGGAAGGTCCGGCGTGTGTCTTTCATGGTTGGGGATAAGGTGTTGTCGAAGGTGTTACCCATGAAGGGTGTTATGAGATTCGGGAAGGGAGGGAAGCTACGTCCCAGGTTCATTGGGCCATTTGAGGTACTTCAGAGGATTGGGGAGGTGGCTGATAGGCTTGATATGCCTCCTAGTTTATCAAGTATTCATCCGGTATTCAATGTTTTGATGCTCCGGAAGTATTTTGGTGACCCTTCCCATGTTTTTCACTTCAACACGGTTCAGCTCGAGGGTGATATGCCATATGAAGTAGAGCCAGTGGCTATTTTGGGTCGTCAGGTCAAGAAGTTGAGGTCTAAGGATATAACTTCAGTGAAGGTTCAGTGGAAAGGGCAGCCGGTGGAGGATGCCACCTGGGAGACCGAACGAGAGATGCGGGATAGATATCCTAACATATTTGAGACTCCAGGTATGTTTCTAGACCCGTTTGACGATGAATGTTTGTTTAAGAGGGGGAGGATATAACGATCCAACCGGTCGTTTCGTGAGACTTACCCCCATTCCCCTCTGATTTTGCATTTTTCATGTATCGTTATCTTATTTTTGATGTAATGGGTCAGTTGGTTTGGGTCCGGAGTGGTTATAATTAGAGTTTAGGCATTTAGCATTTTAATGTAGCCTAATAGTTGAGAAAGTCAATTAAGAGTTGACCTATTGGTAAACGACCTAGGAATGCAGAATTTATGGCTCGAATAGCTTTGTTAGGTGATTTGGGACTTAGGAGTGTGTTGGGAATATTTTTGTGATGCCTGGTGTAGAATTAAGCTTGAATCGGCGAAAGTTAGACTTTGGCGATTTCTAATCGTGATTGCATGAGGTTATCTTCGATCGCGTAAGGTAAATTGATGGGGCAGCAAGTTTGTTCTTCTCGGTCGCGTGCCAAAGTTTGCGATCGTAGTGAAGGAATTACTTCAGCTGGGCAGAATGTTTAAAAAAGCTAGGATGCGAAATTGGTCCTTATTTTCATCCAAGTTGCATGCGAATTTGAGAGCTTTTGAGAGGGAGTTGAAGATAAATCAAGGGAAATTATCTAGAGGTAAGAATACGAACTTCATAACATGTTTCTATGTCAATACTTAAGGGATTAAGCCACAAAATTTCTGGAAATTTATTTAAGATTGGGTAAGAAGGGTCCATGAGAATTGATTTTTCTTTTGAGCATTTGAGTGGGCACATATGGCCCGATTTTGTTGTTGTTGGTATCGATAGAATCGAGAGAGGACGATGGTTATAATGATGTAAAAATTTTTGGATTTCGAGATTTTTGTTTAATTTTGATGATTATTGATTGGGTTGTGTTCCATGAGTGTCGTGGCCCGGTAGAGGGGTAAAGGCAAAGGCATAGTGGACTAGTGTCGTGGCCCGGTAGAGGTAATTCGAGGGGCAAAGGCATAGCGGACTAGTGTTGTGGCCCGGTAGAGGTAAGTAATGGGCTTAAATCTTGTCCTGAGGGTATAGAACCCCGGACTACATATTTCCTACTAATTTATGGAATGGCGCACATGTCGGATGACGAGTATGTGGTGCGGACTAATTCTTGGATTGGACTAGGTCCTCTCCGCAGCAACTAATGAGTTGCATATCAACTCAAAACCTTATGTTAAAATTATGTTCTAAAGATTTGTGAAATATTTGGGCTATAAGCCGTGTTTGGGGCCTCGTGCCGATCTGCTTAGACCTTTTGAGGGCTTTTTACTGCTATTTTCCTCGCTATTTGTTGATGATTTCAGTCAACATCATTATGCATACTGTTTTATTTGAAACTCAGCATGATTCACACCACTTGAGATTTAAACTGATGTTTTGGGTCGAGTACCCTGTTTTAACTAATTCGCCCGAGGGGCCTTTCGAGTGGTTCTGCTGAGTGTGGCCGAGGGCCAGAGTGATGGTGAGGTGCTGAGTCAGGCCGAGGGCCTGATTGTGAGGATCTTTATGATATGTGATAGGCCGAGAGCCTGAGAGTGACTGATGCCATGATTTGGCTGTTGATACTAGTGCTTGGGCTGAAGGAGCTCATCCGGAGTCTGTACACACCCCCAGTGAGCGCAGGTACCTACTAAGTGCGAGTACCGAGTGCCGAGTGACGAGTGACTGGGAGGCATGAGTGACTATGACGCATGCCCGAGGGGCTGATTATCATACATGTTTTTCCCAAGGGGCTGCTTATGAAATATGTTTCGCCCGAGGGGCTATTGATGATTTTACTATTTTCACACAGCTTATGAAATAGGTTTTGCCCAAGGGGCGTCTATATGATTCATTTCATCTTTATACTAAAAGGATTTTTCTAAAGATGACTGAGGCATGATAATTTCACATATTTATGTTATACTAATGGAAAGAAAGGATATGCCTCTTGTGATTTGGTGACATTGATTTATATGTTCTTGATGCTCAGTCCTGATTTATTTCCATTACTACTGAGTTGGTGTAGTCATATTACTCCCTATACCTCTGTGTGTAGATTCAGGAGCAGGCATCGAGCATTAGCCTTTATTCCGCAACAGAGCCAGATTTGCGGGATATAGAGGTAGTTGTCCAGTGTCCGCAGCATCTCTATTTTTCCCTCCCCGCTGTATCTTCATTCATTCGGAGGTTTTGTATATGACTTATCCTTCTAGATGCTCTTGACATGTTGGCTTCGGGTTTTGGGGTTGGCAGTATTGTATTATGATAACCTACTTTATTCCGCAGCCTTTTTGTATATTTATGAAATGCTCAGATTTTGGAAATGGGTTTCTAAAAGAAATTGTGAACATGTGATCTATTGGCTAGCCTAGTTCCACGATAGGCTCCATCACGACCGGCTTAGGATTTGGGGTCGTGACAATAGGACTCCAGTATCCCAGTGTTGTGCAGTATGTCCCTTCACCTATCAATAAAGTCTGGGGCATCCTCGCCTTTCTCACCTCTGAAGATAGGAGGGTGCAATAGGGTCCATCTATCAAGTAACTTCTGCAGATCGCCGTCCGCAGCTGGTCTGAGCTCAGGTGCTGCTGCTACTGGCTGGACTCCACCCGCGGGCAGTGTACCCGGGGTCTGATAAACTGCTGCTATATGGCCTGCGGCCTGGGAAGTAGGGGTCTGGGCTCCCCCTCATGCCTGACATGTGGCAGGATTCGCTGGAAATAAACCAACCTACGTCATAGTGTCAATAAATCTCATATATGGCCCATGACTTCTTGGAAGCCTGGCACCGTCATAGAGTCTACTGGGACAGGATCTACTGAGGGCACCTCGCCCTGCTCCTCTGTGATAGGATCCTCTTCCAGATCCACTGGGTTTGCTACTGGAACAGCTCTGAGATGCCCTCGTCCCCTACCTCAAGCCGACGCCCTCCCCCCACCTCTGCCACGACCTCGAACAACGTGGGTAGCGACATCTCTCGGGTCTGGAATGTCACCCGCGCGAGTCCTCACCATTTGAGAGAGAATGGAAGAATAAGATTTAGTAAACCATCAACTGTACGATATAACATGAATAAAGAGAGGTTTACTAACACCTTAAAGCCTCCCGAAGATAAATACAGACATCTCCGTATCGATCCGCAAGACTATATTAGGTTTTCCTGTGACTTGTGAGACCTACGTGAACCTAGAGCTCGGATACAATGTTTTCACGACCTAAACCCCAATTTAGGTCGCGATGGTGCCCAACTTCGATGTCAGGCAAGCCAACTTTAATTTACTAGTGATCCCTTTTAATTCATAAAACGATTCACAAAACTTAAGAGGGCTTTTTTCTTTCAAAAACATAAATTTGAAGTATATTAGTGACTCAAACGACCAAAGTGATCAATAAATATAGTAATCACCACCATCATTACAACCCAAAAGAATAGAATATCCACTATGTGGACATGCCAGGAAATGGCGTAACAGGTCTACGGGCATCTAATATAAACTAATATCCAAAAGAAAGTACAAGTTTTCCCTACTGTCTGAAGAAATAATACAGACATAATAAAAGAAAAGGGGAACTCCAAGGCGCTGCCAGAGATAAGCGTCTAGGAAAATATCTCACCGAGAAGTCCACGCCCACTATATATCAGGGATGAGCGCCGGATGAATACCCAGATGCACCTGCGTCAGAGCCTGTAAAATTAGGTACAGAAGGCACAACAGTCGTAGAAATCACGAAGACATAAAATATCAAGTATAGTTGTAATTACCTTTGCATGCCAAATTTCCCTATCATATAATGTACTAAATTCCCTTTTTCACATGAAACAGTTTATACAATTACAACAAATTCCCAGTAAATTATATAGCACATAATAGGCCGAAAGCGTACGGCTGAAGCGTCACGAAAATAAACGTGCACTGCCGAGGGTCAAAGGGCTCGAACCATAGATGCATCTATTACCCAGCTCGCGAATCGAACATGCGACTTGGTTGACATAATAGTAGGGCTATTCCGCTCACAAATCGTACATGTGACTTGGGTGCAGCATACTTACATAAAATTATCATATTAAGGAGTTATCAGAGATTATAATTTAAAGCAAGAACTTAAGCAATATAATCTGGAACAAAACTTCCTAATATTCTCATGCTAATTCAAGGATAATAAGCAACTCAAAATGCATTTAGGAATACATTGAAGGCACATATAAGCATGCTCGTGAGTCCTAGAACTACCCAACATAATATAGTAGTAGCTACGCACAGACTCTCGTCACTTCGTGCTTGTGTAGGACCCGCAAATAAGAACATGCAATTATTTATTATCACATATGAGGACTATTCCCTCTTACAAGGTTACAAAGGAGATTCACCTTGTGTTGAACCTACTCTCCGGGTCAAGAATGCACCAGAAACTCCACACTCGTCACCCAAGGACTTGGAACTAGCCAAATGTTACATAAATACATCAATTTATGCTCAAAAGTATGGAATTTCCCTATTTAGTTAACCAAATTAGCCTACTTACTCGGATTCCGGAAATTTTCGAAGGAAACACTTGCCCATAACCTAAGGATCATTAATATATCATTTTTGTATAATTCCATGGCAAATTTCTTGGTAATTTTCCCAATTTTCATAAAACCTAGGTTTTTACTCTAACCCATGATTTTCCACTAATCTGGAGGTTAATCTACCTAGGATTTCATGTATTAAACTAATATTAGAGTAGAAATCATTTACCTTTCAGTAGCTAGGTGGATTGGCCCTTTCCCATGATCCCTAAGTCGACAATGGAGAAAAAAAATGGATAAAATGAACATTTCCCGTGTTTAAGATGACACACTGCCTTCAGTAGCTCCGCACCTGCGAGCAATAGCTCGCACCTGCAGAAAATGGGACAAGGGCCTGGGCTGGCACCTGCAGGCAGGAGTCCGCACCTGCAAGAACTGGGCAGCCCACTTGGGGTCGCACCTTCGAGGCTTGGACCGCAGGAGCGGTCTCGCACCTACAGTCACACCAGATCAGGTGCACCAACAATTGATTCAGTTGGATTTTTTCCTCGTTTGGTGCCCAAGAGGCACCTGGGCCCACCCGATCCCCCGTCCAAATATACCAACAAATAAACTTAGGAACTTTAAGTTTCTAGAATTCGGTAACAATACGCCAAACCGACCTATACAACTCAAAATAATACCAAATTTTGCAGGGAAGTCATAAATGACATAACAGAACTATTCCTGGTCTTGAAATTCCATTCGGACCTCGATAACACCAAAACACGTGCCCAACCAAATTTCAAACTTAAGGAAACTCTAATTTTGATATTGGGCGCCGAAACGCACCCGGGTCATCCAAAACCCATTCCAAAAATACACTCAAGTTCGAAGTCAACATATGAAGCTACCGGAACCGTCAAAACTCGATTCCGATGTTGGTTACTCAAAATGTTGACCGAAGTCAAACATGGCCTTAAAAGACAACCTTTCGAGATATAAGCTTCCAAAGTTAACCCTGTGAAACACAAATTTCTTCTTCATCTTCACAGACACCCTGTAGTATACCAGCCTTAACTATTTGTACACAAATCCAAATGATAAATCATTTACATTGCAAGAAACTATACACAATGGACTACAACTTTATTTTCTATATCATCTCAATATTCCTTATAGATTGTGAGATATGAGCCTCCGAAGTTAGACCTTTGCAACAGATATTTTTCTTCTTCGCGAACGCGAAGAACAGTCCCTAAAGCCAAATCCTTCTTCGCGAACACGAGGGGATCCCCGCGAACGCAAAGAACAACACCAGGCACCAGCATCAGCCATTTCAAAACAACCCGAAATGATCTAAAACTCCCACTTAAACATACGTTCGTCCTCAAACGTGCTAAGAGCGGCTCAGGTGTTGCTCAAATTCATTGTTTAACACTTTGTGCACCTACATGTGCTGCCACCACTCAGTTGATCTCATTAGCTCGATCAAATCTAACGATATCCTCCTTTATTCATACAGTAAGCTAAGAACCCAATTCCAACACGCGAAAGTCTCTGCCAGGCCTGTTTCAAATATATGAACACTGTTTCAACTGTCATACGATATACCAAAACATGACTGCATACCTTTGCTGAATTAGCACCATGCACCGCATAATTCATCACTTAACCACAATGACATTCCTTGAACCTTATAGCCAAAATTCCACGAATCTAATGCTCCCAATGTACCTCATGACATATATATTGGTCCTGATATAACGCTTACGATACCACCAAAATGGAGGAGATGTGTAGAAATTCATAACCAACTGCAGAGTCAACAAATCATTGAACCTCTCATCATGACTAAAATCATCACTTCATTGTGAAGCAGATCGTGGTAATTGTTCTTTAGTGTACCTCACATAATCTTATCGCACTGATCCCAGATCCAGTAATCTCGTCTCTCCCAGTATGAACTGCTCAGGAAACAAATCACCCCAAACATGACCAACAGTCTCACATGATGCCACAATGTGCCAATAGGCAACAACTCGAACACGATACACAATGAAATGACTCAGGAAGGAACCACTCAACTCACACAGCTAATATGAACTTTCCTCAGAAAATAGGAAGTAAAACACAATAAAAATTTAATATAGGGAACCTTGCTTAACATCACACTGTTGCGGCATGCAACCCAATCCAAACAACATACCCGTGGCGGCGTGCCCCCCGATCGACACATGAAATTACATAAGGAGATACACACCGAGATAAAGTGCTCATTACCACAAAATATTGAATACCAATCACAAGCACGCTAAGTGCATAATGCCATCATGGGGAGACTGATAGAGCCATATGCTACAAAACTCAAGCACAATTGGGGCGCGATATATATAATATGAATCCCAAGAGCTATCATGCTCACACAGCATCATCACTACGCTAAAATCTCAACACATAAGAAGTCATTAAGTCGTTCCACATCTCACGCGGCTCAATAGAATATTACATGAGATGAACAATGACGGAACAACATTTGATGTTTTAATACCTTTCCATGGCAAGCGCTATACCAAAATGAACATGCCTGACTCATATGGAGCCCGTGATCATATTTAAATCCATCCATAAACGTCGAGTCTACCACTCGCACTGAACTAGGCTAATAGCTTTATCTGGGTCCATAATACACCACTTTTCTCGTAACACACAAGAAAAACTATCATAGCCGGGACAAACATCCCACAATCCACAACAAAATAAACCGAGCACCCTCCATGCATAAATTGGCAAATAAGAAATATTACACCTCTTTATACTTGGTCCAAATCATCAATCCGTTAAGTGGCTACGTCTCACACTCATACGATCTTCCCGTGATCATGCTCCCACGTCCTTCCACACAAGGTAACAAGTCTACACATCCATACCACCGACCACACTAATGATTTAAATCAATTCAAGAACCCATAACCAGGATGCAAAGCCTCTTTCACCAAACACCGATCTCCGGTGACACTAAAGACAACACCAGCTTACTCTAAAAATTAAAATCCGTTCTTCTTGCTCATCCGAGCTCATGACATCCTTTTCAACACCGAACCACAACCTCGATCCTTAATTCAAGTTACATACTGCTTACTGCACCTAACATGCCAATATGAGATAGCGCAATAATTCCATCATAACTCCCGAACCACTAATAGGGTGAACACTTCATCATATAGAAACCTTTTACCTTCCTCAATTCAAGAGAACCACCACAACACACGAGTGAATTCACACAATCACAATATATGCAAATCCTTAAATAGTAGCCTATACCACCATAGTCCTTCTGGGATATGCCCACCCATGACAGGCCATAATGCTTGAATGCTTCCAAATAAAATCTATCACGGCAACCAACAAGCATTGCACATACCGTCACAAATCAAATGCATAACTTAATCACACAGAAGGAACTGATTACTGTCGTACATGTTCCATTTCAACCATGGCTAACCAATCTATTTTCTTCCAATTTATCCTTTAACTTGAATTAGAAATAGCAATAGCTTCATCCAAAACATTGTGAACCCAAATCCGTACTCATCCTAAGTGACCTTATACCACGAGACCATGTTGTCTTAAATACCATGGGTCATCTTATAGCCAATGCTATATCGCCAGCCGAAGATAACATAGAACACTCCGAGCCTCCTATTATGATCTGCTGCAAAAGCTCAATTCTTAACCATGTCGCGGGCTTGAAATAATTAAGCACCGCAATTTAAACCTTTGAATTCTCTAGGACAGTAATTGAGAGTCACCCACTCTGACTTGGTCCCGAGTATAACTAACTCCAAGACCCTTCTAGCACATGAACATCCTCTAAAAGAAGCACTCGACTGAGTCAGTTTCCTTGAAACCTGGATCTACACGAAGCAAAACCATGGGCCTCACCCAATAAGGCTAGTTATACCACACATCTCTCAAATCATTTTCTCAAGTTACAATTTTATTCCTTTGCCCTAGTTGTAATAGCTTGCTAATGTGCCGATAACCCGGAACCCCATGGGAAGATAATCCTGCAACTGAATCGCAAGCTATGGGACTCTCCCACATAGCCTAAAGCTACTCCTTGCACAACTTTGGAATCCACCAAAATTCTTTCTTCATTGCTGACATGATCTTTCTCAACCAACCCATCAAATTCTTCTAAATCTCTTGTTAGCATCCCATGAATACTCTAATTTTCTATCATTACTCACATATTCGGCCTCCCACCACATAGCCGCTAGAAATTCTCGCAGAAACTTGTCAACCACACGACCGCTAACCTACTCACAGGAGACAACCCACCTATGGAAATTACCAACTGACACCTTCCAACGACGTTGTACTACACAGTCTCTACGACATCAATACCCCATCCTACGCCAGTCATCATTTACAACCTTCACCAGTCCGTTCACTCCCTATGGACATCTACTAAATGCGCGATAATCTATCTTCTAGTTCACCGCTGTATTGCATCCTTATTCATGTCGAACAACCCCTTTTTCGTTGCATCCAATCTCCCGCCGTACGATAGCCAATATTTCAAATGAAGCTCATGGATCCAATCTGCGTCCACTAAAATTGTCAAATTGCTATAACATTCTCTTCAAGATGTGCAGCTATCTTACCATAGAACTCATGTGCTACGCTGCCACTCCCCCACTTTGGTCCAACTCACTCCTTTAAGCAACTACCCGACTCCCTTTTCTTACACCTGGCCTTGTAGAAACTTAACCATCACCTGACACTTCCCACATGTCCTTCATTATCCTTGCTGCCCAGCTGTTGCCTTAGGCCAATAACTATCTTCGTCGAACTTAAACCAGCATATCACCACAACTTCAAACCTTTATGAAGATCATCTTTCTTGAGCCGCCCGCATTAGAAATACCTATTCAGTCCTGAACCATCACACACCACGATCTCTGACAACCTCTTATTCAATATTACTTCACAATACTCTTACCCAATGTAACCGAAGAAACTATAACACCGACGAACTTAACATATTCTATCTGATCAAAGACAATGATACCACATCACAGATGAAAGTTCCACCTTACTTGAAAACACCAAGTCTTATTACTTTATCA
>ML342412.1:0-34690 GCA_005239505.1 Nicotiana paniculata | reverse complement strand
TCTGAGTTAGTCCAGGATGCCTTGGACAAGGTGAAAATCATTCAGGATAGACTTCGTACAGCTTAGTCCAGGAAGAAGAGTTATGCGGATCGAAGAGTTCGAGATTTGGCATTTATGATAGGAGATCGGGTATTTCTTCGAGTCTCGCCCATGAAAGGCGTGATGAGATTCGGGAAGAAGGGCAAGTTGAGCCCTAGGTACATTGGTCCATTTGAGGTACTAGATAAGGTAGGAGAGGTGGCCTATAGACTTGCCTTGCCACCTAGTTTGTCAGCCGTGCATCCGGTATTTCACGTATCTATGCTCCGGAGGTATATTGCGAATCCATCTCATGTACTTGACTTCAGTGGTGTCCAGTTGGACAAGGATTTGTCTTATGAGGAGGAGTCGGTAGCCATATTAGACCGGAAGGTGCGACAGTTGAGATCGAAGAGTTATCCTTCGGTTCGTGTTCAGTGGAGAGGTCAGCTTGTTGAGGCAACTACTTGGGAGTCCGAGCCCGATATGCGGAGCCGATATCCCCATATTTTCCCCGATTCAGGTACCTTTCTATGTCCGTTCGAGGACGAACGGTTGTTTTAGAGGTGGAGATTGTGATGACCCAAAAGGTCATCCTGTGTAAATTTAGCTAAAACTGTGTTCTGAGGCCCCGAAAGCCTCCGTTAATTGCACCTCGATGTGCGTACGCAGCCCGGACGCGTAGCCGGGAAGCCTTTATGTGGAAATATGTTAAACAGTTGAATTTATGATAATTAATTGAATAAAGTTGACTTTGGTCAGCATTTTTGGTAAACGGACCCGGACCCATGATTTGACGGTCCCGGAGGGTCCGTAGGAAAATATGGGACCTAGGCGTATGCCCGAAATCAAATTCCGAGGTTCCAAGTTCGAGAAATAAATTTTTAAAGAAAAATATTTTCTGAAAATAATAAAGACTTTTGAAAATGAACTTTGATGTGAGATCTGTGTTACCGAGCCCGTATTATGGTTCCGGATCCCGAAACAGGTTCAATATGTGTTATGTGAGTTATTTGTAAAATTTGGTAAGAAACGGACTTGGTTTGACGTGTTTCGGATCAAAATTGGAAAATTTGATAGTTTATGAAGTTTGAGGAAATTCTATATATTTTTGAGTTTAATGCATTATTTTTGAGTTATTTTAGTGGTTTAATTACTCGAATAAGTTCGTAGGATGATTTTGAAGGCGTGTGTATATTTGGTTTTGAGCCCCGAGGGCTCGAGTGAGTTTCGGGTAGGGGTCGGGGTGCAAAGGAGTTGGAAAAATCTGGTTTTTGGGCTGTTTCTGGTGTTCAGTGATTTCATTCTCCGCGATCGCAATGTATTAGGGGTTGGGGTGGTAATTTGTTCTGTGCGAACGCGATATTTTGTCCGCGATCGCGTGGGTCCATGTCCGGTCTCTCTGCGATCGCAGCTTTCACTTCGCCCAATGATTTTAATGTTCAAAACAGAATACCCATTACGGGATTTTCATATCTTTCACTATTTTTCTTCTTCACTCTTCTTGGGCGATTCTTAGGAGACCATTCCACCATAGCTTCATATGTAAGTGTTCTTAACTCTAATTTCTTCCATTTTCCTTCATCAATCACTAGATTCTAGGTCTAAAAATATGAAATCAAAGGTAGAAATTGGGGGTTTTGGGTAGAGCTAGGGCTTTTGGAAATTTTGGGAATTCAACCTCATTTTGGGGTCGGATTTCAAAACAAATTGTATATTCGGGTTCGTGAAGGAATGGGTTATTGAGTTTTGGTCCGAACCTCGAGTTTGGACCAAGCGGGTCCGGGGTCGAATTTTGGTATTTTTGGAAGAATTATGGGAAATGTATAATTAGGCTTTGGGACTGAGTTATTGATTAATTATTGATGTTATTAAGTCAATTATGTCTAGATATTATCGTTTTGGAGTCGGATTCAAGAGGAAAGGTCGTGATTGAGGCTTGACTTGCATTCTTGGAGTCGAGGTAAGTGTTTGGCCTAACCTTAACTTGAGGGATTAGGTATAGAGTCTTATTTGCTATGTATAATTCATGTCCAACGTATAGGTGATGTGACATGTACCTATATGTTGTGGTCAAGCATGCCCGTGAGTCGAATTTTGATGAGTTATTTAATGTTATTCGATATTCTCTGTGCTGTGAATTATTGGGAACATTGGAAGTGGTACCTTGAGGTTATTCATGACGTAAAAAGTCATTGATTATGTGTTCGGTCGAGGATTTTACTGTTGACATTATACTTCTGAGTGAGATTGGTTATAGCTGAGTCTCTTGCCGGGACAATAGAATTTTGTTGATTATTTTTGTACATTTGAAATGTCGTATTGTTAAACTTTCATATCAATTATTGTTTTTATACTCATCATGCACGAGGGAACATTCCGTGCCAAGTGATTATTATTTATGCACGAGGGAATATTCCGTGCCGATGATTATTATTTATGCACGAGGGAACATTCTGTGCCGATGATTATTATTATGCACGAGGGAACATTCCGTGCTGATGATTATTATTTATGCACGAGGGGACATTCCGTGCGGATTGATTATTATTTATGCACGAGGAGACATTCCGTGCCGAGTCATTATTATTTATGCACGAGGGGGCATTCTGTGCCGTGTGATTTTGAGGTTATGCACGAGGGGTCATGCCGTGCCTTCTCCTGTCTATCTTACTTGATTCGGGTTGTTATTTCCTGTTTACTTCTACATTCCCCTCAGTAGTTGATTCTACGGTTTTAGCAAGTGTTGCCCCTCTTATCCCCCGCATGTTCTTCCCCGTAACCGTATTCTTGTTTATTTTCTGCTATACTATTGAACTGCACAGGTACAATTTGTTGTCGTGTCCTAGCCTCGTCACTACTTCGCCGAGGTTAGGTTCGACACTTACTATGTACATGGGGTCGGTTGTACTGATGCTATACCTGCACTTCTTTATGTTGTGCAAATTACGCAGCCGGACCCAGTGGACATCGTTAGGGGGAGTAACCTTCAGTCCATTCCAGACGACACCAAGGTAGTTCCGCAGGCGTTCGTGGATCTCGTCGTCACTGTCTATCTTTCATTCTGTCATCTATGTGTTTCCAGACAGATATATCATTTTATTTCAAACTGTTATTTTTAGCTAAATCTTAGACTGGATCGTGAGGTTGTGACTCCATTTTTGGGTTTTGTACTTAAAGGGATTTCTTCGTTATTAGCTATTGTTATTTAGATTTTGTTAATGCTTCCACACTTATCTCAATTATCTAGTCAGTGTTTGTTATTTTCACTTGTTAATAAATCAATTCAGTTAACACGTTGGCTTACCTAGCAGGTGCAACGTTAGGCGACGTCACGGCCTGAAGGTGAGATTTCGGATCGTGACAAAGTTACTTCATTTTAAACATAATTTATACAAATCATACAAACAACTAAATTGATAGAATAAAGTGGCAGACCTCTAAAATTTTATCTTAGCCCCCTATTAAAAAAGACTTTTAGCAATAGATGTGCAATAGATTATTAAGATTTCATTTAAATATTTACTTTCACATATTAATTAATAAATAAATAAATAATAATATGGAATAAATACTCATGAATGAAACTTTCACAAGAAAGGGTGACGTAGTGATAGGGCTTCATCACAATATCAAAGGGATAGTACTTATTCAAGTATAATTTTTTTTTGTTTAATCTAGCTAAATATGATTAATATTTATTATTTTAAAAGCTTGCACTTTTTAATATTTTTATAAAATTAAATACATTATTTAATAATAATATTTATGTAATATTTTTATAATTTTGTACTCATGAGAAGGCGCTACCCTAGTATCGTTTGATATATTCTTCACAGATTCTTGCCACAACACAAGAAAGGATATGCAGCAAAATAAAACTCATCTACCCAGGTCAGGTATCTTTTTCAATCTCCTGTGTCTTCTCTCTTCTTCCTCGTTTCCCTTTTAATTATTTCAGTCACTTTATTACCACTATTCAAATTATTTTAAGGAGCAAAAAAACATAATATGTGCTAACAAATTTGTACTAGTAATATTCAATGATATTAATTATTCAGATTGCCTTTCTTTTTCATCTACTTTTTCAAGCTTGATAATAACATGTTTTTATTTACCCCAAAAAAATTTCTATATCCTCTTTAAAAAAAAAAAGAGAGGAGAAAAACTTATTATAGATCAAATGACAACTTCTGTCCTTCCAATGACACAAGGCAGAACATTGCTCTCACTTATAATATGTGAGAGCTCATTACACAACAGAACTCTAGTATTTTGGTATTGACATAGTAGGAAAAATACTGTGAATAGATGCCCACCCTTGATGAAATTAATAGAGAATGCCATTTTCTCCCTCTAAAATCTAGAAAAGTACCTCAAACCAAATATTGGTCCACTAAATTGTCACTATTCGAATTCCCATTGTCGGGATCGTGGTGATGCCTAACGATGTATTTGCTAGGCGAACCAACATTTGAGATCTACAATAATTAGAACATTTAAAACTATACGAGGATCCGCTGCCATTCAACACATGATACCAAAATAAGAAGAAATTTTTTTGGAAATAATATTGCGCAATATACTCATGTCTAACTACCCATAATCTGGAGTCACAACTCATAGACTATTAAGAATTTACTACAAGTATTTGGCTGAAAGGAAAATGTATAACGATTTGTGAACTAAATAAAACAGTAAATGAATATAAAGGAAGGGACTCCAGGAATCTGCGGACGTTGGAAGATCTACCTCGGGTCTCCTGCGCGGAAGTCAGCTACTATCTCAAAATCAGCTCGGACCGATACCTGAATCTGTACAGAAAGTGCAGAGTGCAACATCAGTACAACCGACCTCATGTACTGGTAATTGTCGAGCCTAACCTCGGCGAATTAGTGACGAGGCTAGGACAAGACACACACATATAACCTGAATAATATAATCATGCTAAAGGCAACAACAATAATAAAGCAATAAAGCAAAAATAATGGGAAAAGGGACATGCGATGGGGAAATTACAATATAAAGAGTGAGAATAATGAAAATCCAAAATTTGAACAATAATCCTTAGACGAATTAGGCATTTAGAACAACAAGGAAAACTGCACGGCATCACCCTTCGTGCTTTTACTCTCAACCTCACCAAATAAATAAATAGAATGGCACGACATCACCCTTCGTGCTTTTACTCTCAACCTCACCAAATAAATAAATAGAATGGCACGACATCACCCTTCGTGCATTAAACCTCACATAATATACACGGTATCACTCTTCATGCTTTATCACTCTCATGTCATGGCACGGCATCACCCTTCGTGCATTAACACTCGCATATCATGGCACGACATCACCCTTCGTGCTTTACACTCCTCCTCACAATTCATAGAATCAATAACACCAGATAGAGAGAAGTTTCACAAAGAAATCAATATTTCATCAACGATTTATTTCACAATCTAACATCTCAACCTTGAATCATTATTCACAAATTTATCAACTTCGGTGGAACCGGATATAAGTCTCCCAACATTTTAATGACAACAACAAGCATGGATAATAGGATTTAAGACTATAAGATTCACAAAGGATAGAATTTCACTCGCATGCTATGACCCAACAACAACGCATAGATGCTCGTCACCTCACATATACATCGTATTCAACAACTAAACATGTAGAAAATAAACACATAATACCTATTCCCTCAAGCTAAAGTTAGACATAACATTTACCTCGCTCCCAATATCACTTAACGCTCAATCACAACTTTGCCTTTCAAATTAGCCTATGAGTCCACAATATCTAGCAAATTTCTAGCCAAATGATTCAACAAAAGCCTTAGGAATCATCCCCGATAACTACGTTTCAATTTAGTTCATATTTGAAAAGGTCAACAAAAGTCAATACCCGGGCCCGCTTGGTCCAAACCCGACATTCGGACCAAAACCCGATTATCCATTCATCCCGAGCCTGGATATACAATTGATTTTGGAATCCGACCTCAATTTGAGGTCTAAATCCCCATATTTTGAAATCCCTAGTTTTCTACCCAAAATCCCCAATTCCACCATAAAATCCTAGATTCTAGGTTAAAATCTTGTTAAAGGAAGTAAAAGATTGAAAGAAAAGAGTTAAGAATCACTTACCTATGATTTGGGGAAGAATTGATCTTTGAAAAATCGCCCCTTGAGGTTTAGGTTTTGAAAATTTGAAGAATGAATGAAAAATCCCGTCTAAGTCCCTTTTACTTAGCTGCAGATGTCGCATTTGCGTGCGAAGCTCGCAAATGCGAGAAAAGTATCGCAAATGCGAACTTGTCGCATTTCTGCTGTTGTCGCAAATGCAAACCAATTGGTCGCAAATGCGAAGACCCCTTGCCCAGACACACTTCACAATTGCGAAGGTTTGTTCGCATTTGCGAACATAGGCTGGCCCAGCTTCTCTTCGCATTTGCGATGAGAAGCTCGCAAATGCGACCTCAACAGTAATCGCAAATGCGAACCTTGACCTCGCATTTGCGAGGTCTGAGCCCTGCAATAAGTTCAGCTACACCAGCAGAAATTTATAAGTCCCAAATCACTTCGTAGCCTCCTCGAAACTCACCCGAGCCCTCGGGGCTCCAAACCAATCATGCATACAAGTCTAAAAACTTCGTATGAACTTGCCCGTGCGATCAATACAAAAATAACACCTAGAACTAGAGATTTAGCACCAAAACTTATGAATTTCTCAAGAACATCTTAAAATTATTATGTTCTCACCCGGACGTCCGAATCACGTCAAATCAACTCCGATCTCTACCAAATTTCACATACATGATTTATATATTATTTTGAACATGTACCAGGCTCCGGAACCAAAATACGGGCCCAATACCAATGAGATCGAACATTAATCAGTTTCTTTAAATCCTTAAAATTTCAGTCTTACAATTTTCATCAAAAATTCATTTCTCGAGCTAGGAACTCGGAATTCAATTCCGGGCATACGCCCAAGTCCCATATTTTACTATGGACCTTTCGGGACCGTCGGAACACGGGCCCGAGTCCGTTTACTCCAAACGTTGACTAAAGTCAACTAAAAATCACTTTTAAATTCAAAAAAATATTATTTCATAAATTTCCACATAAAGGCTTTCCGGATTTATGTCCGAACTGCTCACGTAAATCGAGGTGAGAAAAAATAAGATTTTTAAGATTAACGAGCGTGGAATAAAGTCTTAAATCACAAGATGACCCTTTGGGTCATCACATAAATTTTTAGATACACTTTAATTAATTCTCAATGTAATCTGCTTACACAATATGATAAAACATATTCTAACACACACTAATTAGTACTTTGGTAGAAAAAAGGGCGAAAGGTTTTATTTAACCCGGATGTGAGGGACGGGTCGGATATTGGTGGGTTAAGTGTAGGAAAAATAGGGCTTGCTCCTACATGGGCATGCCAATTGCCAACAACGCATTTAATACGAGATGCCATGCCAACTCATTAATTCCATACATAAAAGTGCGTTTTCCGGTGTTAGTTACTTTTCCGAAAACAAAGCTAGCGTTTGACAATAAATTCTTAAATTTGTTTTGAAAAATTTAATTTAGGTGAAGTTTGATTTGAAGATAAAAATGTGTTTGGACATTAGTTTTCAAAACATATTTTTCAAATTTATTTTGGAAAAACATGAAACACGACTTATACCAACAAGTTCTAAAAACTATCACAAATACCCAATAATACCATTATCAATAACATTCAATATATTATCGCAAACCATAGTCCTGAACATAAATAAATTTGGTACAAATCTATCATTTTTATAACAAACTACATGATATACTATCAGATGACCAAGAAGACGAAGCAACATTGTTACAAAATAATAAATAGCGGGCTCTTTTATAAAATATAAAAGTTTGGGGCAATTTTTATAAAATGTAATAGTAATATTCTGATTTTGGGATTTTACCAATATTTAGGAAAAATCTATGGCCAAACATGTGTTTGCCAAATAAAACCCCAAATTTATTTTGGTAAAATCTATGGTCAAACGGGCCCTAAATTTTTGTTAGGTGATTTTGTTGTGACAAAAGAAAAATATGTAATTTTACTACATAATACATCAACTCGAATGACCATCTTTTTCAAAAAAAAATTTCAAGGAAACCCACGTCAGAGGAGATGTAAACAGTACTAGATCGTCCAGTTGACAAGTTCTAACTAAGAAAGCGACTGGTGAGGAAAATTGATCTCATATCTTCCATATGCGAAATCACTCCCCCAAACAAGTCAGCGAACCCTTGCGGGCGCTTAAATAACCATTTAATAAATTAATTATTCACATGGACGTCAAATGTTCTAATTTTAACTTGTTTCATATTTACTAGCAAGCATGTTTGGGTCATAACTGTAAATGGAACAATACCCCGGCCCTCGAGCCTATAATACTACCATTGATTATGAGCTTGTTAAGATGAAATTGTTGCATTCTAATATTGTGTTTGATGGTATGAGTTGAAGAAGTAATTAAAGAAAAAAAGAAGGATTGAAAATTAGAGTGAAGAACTGCATATTTTAACAAGTGAATCATGACCCAATTCAAAAGGAAAAAATTTCACGTAAGAATAACTGACTCCCTATTTTTTAATTTTATATCCCATATTTTAATTTATAATTAATTACCCTAAAAATAATAGGCTAAGATTCAACATCCAACTTCAATGGATTCTCGAAATTACTATTTAATTTTTTAAAAAAATTGCTCAAGCTTTTAAGTTAACTTTTGAATCAGTAACTATGACTCAAATATTAGTTCTACAAACCAGATCCATTTGAGTGGTGAAACGTTAGATTTTTAACAACCTTAAATATGTGGGCTTAAATTCCGAATTCGATTTTGTGAGAAGTTTGGAGTGAGTGTTATTTAGACTTGTTAGAAATAGTATAAGGAGGTTGTATATAAAATTTGAAGTCATGTAATAGAGATTTGGACTGGTTTTGAACAAGAATTGCAATTGAAAATCGTGAAAGAAGTTCGTTTATAGACGCTTGTATAGAGGTGTATAAAAGTGTATAGTAGTGTATAATATGTGTCTATACACTCATATACACTATTATACAAGTTTATACATAATTATACAAAAAACTGACTTCGTCTTCTTCATTGCGTCTTTTTTGAAATTTTGCTCAAATCTTGCTCAAATCTACTCCAAAATCACTTCAAATTTAAATTTTGAACTCCTTTAGATATTTTCAATAAATTGGAATAACACCCCAAACAACTAACAAACTCAAAAAATCCTATTTTCAAAAGCAAAGCTTTGAATGACCTACAATGGTGGACTTCTACTCTTCAATTTTCCTACATTGCAACTAGTTGACACAGGGTGAGAAACAGAAAATAATACACGACCCCTTGAAGCATATGTAGAACATGTGAGAAGAAGAGAGAGTGAAAGCAATGGTTGTGAGAACATATATTTAACTCCGTAGCTTAGAAGCAATGATTATAAGAACAAAGATTTTGAATTTACTAGTGCTTTCAAAATATGTACACTATAAATTAGGTAGGGTAAAACTTGAAAACATAAACCATTTTTTGTTATGATGTAAAGTCACGTATATTTTCTTGTAATTCTTTATTTCGAAAGATACATAACATCTTATTCTATCATGTCTTATTTAGAAAAGTTTTGCCAAGTCTAATTTCTAATGGTTCAAATAGTTTTGTTAATATACTACATGATGATAGTAGGTTATCAATGGTAACCATTTTTATTTTACCCAAAATATCCCTAACAACGCAACAATATTTTAAGGACAAGGATGATTGTGTCTTTTCACCAAAAATAAAAACCTATGCTTCCTCCATTTCAGAAACATGAAAGCAATAAAAGCAATAAAAGCAATGTCAAAGATTGCAAGTGGGTGACACTGACGCATGACCAATAATTCGTCACAAATATTGTTACATTAATTTTTCTACATTAGTGCAAGTTGGAGGTAACAATATTCTGTACATGGTAATTCTAATCTGGACCACACAGAAATATAAACGAAACATTAATAAAAGAAAATATTCCCTTTGCATACTCTATTTAATTTGTCCAAGGTCGTAATGTTTTTCCTACTTAATTCGGTACTAAAATACTAGAAGTTCTTTTGCCTAATGAGCTTGAAGATCATTGGTAGGAGATGATCAACTTGTAAAAAACAAGAATTCTTCAATAATGTTATAAATTATATTTTATTTATGGTGAATATTTATATTTTAGAGAGATTTTAGGGTTTGTTACTTGATGGCTAAGTCACTTTTTCCCAATAAATAGAGGGATTCTATTCCATTGTAATTGATCCCAAAATCAATAAGAATTCTCTCTCTACTTTTCTCTGCAATACTCTTCTTCTTCTTTTATTGTTTCATAATATGTTATCAGCACGAGACTCTAACCAATTGAGTAGAAACTTTGGAATTGAGCATAATGATTGTCAATTATTCCATGAACTTCTTTCATGATTAAATTATGGATATAAGGTAAGTATTTTACTTTATTTATTTTTTTTAAATTCTTGAAATTCCATAATTTGATTTTAAAAACAAGCAAAGACAATAAACTTTGATTATAACTCTAATGAAGTTTGTAAGATATTATAACCACATGGAGTGGTAAAAATTCTATGCCTTGCCATTATCAAATTCATGTATGATTATGAGCAAAGAAGTGAAAACCCGTCTCATTGAATTTGCTTCATGCTCATTCCCTTAAGAGAATGTGGTAACAATATATAATAAGTCTAAAAAAAGACAAAATTTACCGTGAAGGTATCAATGGATGTGGACATGGCAATAGACGAAATTATAATCGTCATCATCATTATGATAATGAGAATAATAAGGATTCATAAATAATCTTTCACTCTGTGAAACTAATATTTATCATCGATTTGACATGAGATTTTGTAAAGCACATATAGATGATTATGGTCCATTCATGATGTGAATGTGACAACATCTGATTTAAGAATATATATTCATTCTTCGAAGAATATGAACGTGCTAGTGGTAGTGGATATACAATACCCACCTCTAGAAGGAGGTTTGAGATGATATAAGAAAATAATGTCATTATTATGGCATGAATGGTCATTGGTCACGTACCTATTCTACACCAAAATATTTTGGCAATGTGATTACAAAGGATAACAGTAATGCAAGAAACAAATCTTGCATATAATTTTGCCATAATTTATAACTTTCTCTTTAAAAGTGATATTCACCATATGGATGTTGATGAATCTGTGGTAGTACCAGATTAATTGAGAGCTCTGGAAGAACCAATTATTACTATTTTGGAGGAATACAATTGATTATCATGCCAATTTATTGTGTTGTAGTAAGTCTCAAAGAAACTTATTGATTTTCTAAAGTATTCGCGAAAGCGGTTGGTTATATTGAGACTATAAATAAAGGAAAGATTTAATATATTCTATTACTACAACTTGTAGCGGGGTAATATGTATGTTAAAGTTACCCACTTTATTCTCCAGTTTGTACTGCACAAATAAAAGAATATGAAAATAAAGTGAATGTTTATTGATAAAAAAATTATATCATAATAAACTTGGAGTTTATTGATAATTGCACACGTCATGGTGTAAACCTGAACTTTATCAATATTGATAATTTATTCAGTTGGTATAATTGGTTTAGCTATATCAATTTAAGTACGATGTGCAAAAATGAAAGAGAATTCACATGGATAAATATTAAAGAGCTAGAAAGTTCTTTACGAATTCTCTTATGTTGCTTGTTCTCATTAATTAATAAACCAACTAAAAATTAGGATTGAATCCCATGAATGCTTGAAATATCAAAGGTGAATCTAGGCTCATTCACCTGCCATGTATACCACATAAGATGCATCTATGAGATGGTTACATGTGCGATTATTATTAACTCGCAACCTGGTGTTTTGCGAGGTAACTTGCTCAATAATTTAATTTAGAGCATAATTTCCTGATTTTCTATTCAAGATAGTTTATCTTGATAAGTTAATTTACATCACAACTGATTTAGCAAGATGATTTATTGAATGCCTCCACTTAATAGTTAAACTATTGCTTATGAGAACAAAGTTATCAATATCAGTTTGATATACGTTATATATGAAAGTATATTACATTCTCCCTTTACAAGTGCTTCAGGATCAGGAGCTAAATAATTCCATCGTATTATTATTAATGTGCAGTGTGTATTTTGATTAGCATCATAACGCACACAGATGAATTTCCAAAGTTGAGGAAGCAAGTTAGTTTTTCTAACATGAGGGGAAGACAAGATAAACAGTTGAGAAAAAGTTACATGGAATGAATTATTATTAATAGATCTCGACCCTCGAATATGATAATATGAACTTGAAGTTCATAAAAAGATAATTCATCTACAATATATTGCAAAACATGTTAGACGCATTTGCTTACCCAAAAAAAGTAACTATATTCTCACTGAAAATGCTCATATTAGAATAAGTCCTAGAAGGGCAAGTCTATGGTACGCTTAAAACATATAGACAAATTTGTTTCAAATAGAATTCTTGATAAAGAAGATGAGAAAACGATCAAAATGATCATAATAAGGAGGCAAGTGATCTAGAAGATCATATGACATAACATTTCATAAAATCTCAGGAGAGGTTCGGGTACCTGAAAATATGAATGAAAAGATCTCTATGTTATGTCTTTATGAAAAAAAATATTGGAACCGATATAAAATGTGCGTCGTTGACATCTATGATAGCGCTAGGTATAGATGAGGATCTTAAGTCTGTCGAATACAGACACAAAAATATTGGCCAAATGGAAGAGACAAAATTCGAATAGAATTGGTTTCATATGAAAGACATGTAGTTTTGGACTTGCAGTTCAAACACTTGAAAGTATAAAATCAACAGTGTGTGCAATCGCCTTTATCTATCTTAAGTGTCTAGCATGACATAAAAACTTGATATGCATCTGAAATCCATTCATATGACTTATATGACAATCCATGAAGAATTTAAATTGCTTAAAGCATATGAAATTTTTGGTCATGATGGACTACATCCTAAGTACAATTTGTGCACATTTATATCTTGTTATAATTATAAGCATATAATGTGATAGCGATAATTTTCAAGGTGCAACATATTCATTGGAGTTAATATGTGTGATTTATTCACCAAATCTCTGCCAGCGTCAACCTCTAAGAAGCTAGTGCACAAAATTGGGATGCGAAAGCTCAAGGATGTGAATTGATGCTCTCATCAGGGGGAGTTAATACGTGTTATTCTCTTTTTCCCTTATAAGGTTTTGTCCCACTGAGTTTTTCTTGCAAGGTTTTTAATGAGGCAACCAAAAGGCGTATTGCTAGATATGTGTTCTCTTTTTTCCTTCTCTAGAATTGTTTTCCCGCTTGATTTTATTTTAGTTAAAATTTTAACGAGACACATTATCTGTTGATTAGACATTCAAGGGGGAGTGTTATAAATAATTTTTTATTTATGGTGAATGTCTATATTTTAGAGAGATTTTAAAGTTTGTTACTTGGTGGCTAAGTCAGACTTTCCCTATAAATAAAGAGGTTTTATTCCATTATAATTAATCTCAAAATCAATAAAAATTCTCTCAACTTTTCTATGCAATACTCTTATTCTTCTTTTATTGTTTTATAATAAATGCTCAAATATTTTAAAAAAAACTCCACACCTTAGCATTCACTTCCCATTTAACTTGTACGTGCCATGTGCACGCTGGCACGCAACTTAGATAAGTCAAACCAAGTGGTAGACACTTACGCCACATTATTTATTTAATTTTATGCGTGCGTAATATAAATATTTACATTTTCATATACACAACTTATCATGACTCATTTTTTAACAACTTTTGAAAGGTTTCTCTCATACTGGGTGTAGCATTTTCACTTAGTAATAATTGATCTGTTATTTCATGCAAATTCAAAAATATTACCATATACGAATCTTTAAAAAAAAAAGTGCACGTGTGATTTTGATCGAATTTTCCTGGACTTTCTTGACTCATGAGGTATCTAATAGTAAAAAACATTCAATAAACTTAAATCAAACTATTAAATTCAAACATTTTTCAAGTTAATCAGGTGGTGCTCTAACTCCAACATAGTTTTTTGAGCATCCTAATTGGAGTATTAGTTTTCTTTATAAGGAAGTGACGTAGTAATAAAGTAAGAGTAAATATAAGTGTATTTTTAATGTCGCATATCCAACGTTGCTATGAAATGACGCATCCGTAATGCATATGTTAAATCAAACTCCAAAACGAACTGATTAACTACTCATTATAATAATTAGTATAACTACATGACGTAGGTACGTTGGATTTTTCAAAGTCACTCTCAAGGAATTAGAATAATACTAAAACTTAATCATCAAACAAGGATAGTCTCTTGGGCAACTTCAATAAGTCATCAAAATTATCACTCAACATATTCAAGACTCAGATGTCACCATCTTCATTACAAATACAAGTTTGAAATTTATTACTAGGCACTAATTAACTATTACCGATTATTTTGCTTCTATTGGACACTTACAAATCCTGCAAAGCATTGAGGTTGACGTATCAGGATGTAGTTTTGTTTTTGTAATAACTATATGAGTACAATGGTCTTATAAAAAAAAGGAGATTATAATTAAGTGCAATTGCTATTGAGGATAGTGTTTATCCAAAAAGAATTAAGTTTTTTGTTAAACTAATTAAATAAGATGATAACGGGTCTATCTTAGTTAAACATAATAAATCCTAGATCCGAGATTATTAGATGTCAATAATATGAGACCGCGTTCAAGGCAATTAAATAGCTAGGAGGTATTTAATGATTGTCAATGAATGAGAGAATAATGATGAACAATAATATGATAAATGACAATAAATGTAAATAGGAAGAATGATACACCCAAATATTGAATGATGTGGATGATTCCTCCTTCTGACAACAACGTGCGATAACTAATTATGAAAATGGACAAAGTGTTCTTGGATCGTGTGAGTGAAAAGGTAGAATAAACCGCAAAATCAATCACAGTAGCAAGACAAGTTTTTTGTATATACTCTCAATAGTCGAGTTCTTACAAGTGTTTTTATCAGAAAAAGAATTCCCTTTTTGTTCTCTATCTCTTCCTATTTATAAGGGATATTCCTAGAAAACCCTATAAAGTACAACCGGGAGAATATTCAGTTGAATATTCCTTTTGGTAATTCTAAGACTATCATAGTCATTACTACTATGCTTCTCTACTCGACCTCGGTCTTGATATCTCGCTTGGCGACTCCTCGCTATTGGGCCATGCTCGACCTCGGCCATAACTCTTTCATTCGCATTCGCTAAACTTGGTCAGATTTTGACACATACAGTTAGTCCCTCCGCTTATTGAGGTCATCTTCTTGGTCAACCTCAGTGAGCGGATTTTATCAGCAACCGCTCAGGAAAAATCCCTACGTGATGGTCGAGCAGAAGTGTCCATCATCGAGATTGTGACATGTCAGGCAGGCGTAGGATGACGTCACGACCACACGCGTTATCATTGTGCATCTTCCCAATACGCTACATCGTTTCTTGAGCCTCTGTCGCTTCGATTCTAGGGCCACTGACGGTTATTTGCACCGGTTCGGGCAACCTGGTTGTCTATAAATAGGGGGGGGGAAGCTTCTAAATGAAACTTTCGCATTTTCTAGCTTCTTCACCTCTGCATTCTTCTTCTTCTTCTTCTTCTTCTTCTTCTTCTTCTTCTTCTTCTTCTTCTTCTTCTTCTTCCTCCTCCTCCTCCTCCTCCTCCTCCTCCTCCTCAGTTCTTACTCTCTATATCTTCCACCGTCAATACCATTTCTATGCTTCTGGCTCCACCGCACACACACTATCGGAATATGACTAACTCGATTTCCAACTCTGAGACAGTCTCTGACGCTACCCCATTATCGGTGGCCGTGCCCTCCAGTGGCGGAGAACCCATGGTTATGGAAGACGAGAGCTTCCCCACTGTGGAGGACGTCATTCCCCGTAGCCAAACTTCCAAGAACGACTTCTCTAAAGAGCCCATTCAGGACCCCGAACGGTATTGTCCGAGATGTGGTTAAAGCATATCTCCGCCCTCAGATCCAAGTACCACATTCCTGCCCATGTTGATATCGTTCCGGCAGGGGACGACATGATACAAGTTCACCGGCCTAGGTATTGTGAATTTTATGCCTAGCCATTCCTGGTGGGTTATTCTCTCCCTCTTCTTCCATTGGAGGAGGAGTTCTGCCGTTATTACGGCGTCTGCCCGGCTCAACTTTCCCCTTATATCTACAAGATCTTCCTTATGTTGACGAAGTATGCGAAATTGGCCAGTTGCGAGATTTGCATCCGCCATTTGCCGCACCTCTTCGTGCCCAGCTTCTATAGGGGCATAATGATTCACCTTCGCCATCGCAGAACTAAGGGATTGGTGTCCGGAATGGATGACAAAGCAAATCGCCGGTTTTGGTTTAATTATTTTTTTATCAAAACCGAGCACGTGGTGGCGAACCATAGCGGATTCCCCGAGCAGTGGAATTTTGCTCGTAAGTGTATTTATCCACCGAATCATGTTCTTTTCTCTTTTTTCCGTGTTTCCTAACTTGTTTCTTTCCCTTTCGTGTAGCTGAGAGGCATCCCCCTCCTTTGGTCGCCGGCATCGTTGACTGGGTAGCACAAGTCCTCCCCTTTACCGTAGGGATTCGTGACTGCGCGTCTTTCAACAAGAAGTTTGGGCCCAAGCCCTCGACCGATAAGTTGAACCTCGTCTTGTAGATATTTCGTAGTCGTTATGGTCCATCCCCTTTTTGTACTTATGATTCGTTTATTGGTGTCAGGTCGAGGAATTCCAAGAAGGTGAAGGCTCCCGTTCCTGCCTTTCGCCAGGCAGTCACCTCGGTCGGGATGCAATTTGTGTTGGACGAGTCTGTAAGGAGTGCTTTTCCTCAGACCCCGTCATTGGGTGACTCTGGCCCACAGACGACCTTTATATCAACGGAGATCCCGACCCTCCTGGTGATGCACCTGATAGATGAGTCTTCTCCCAGTGAGGAGGAGACGGCACCGTTGAAGAGGCGGAGGGTAGATTTTGACAGAGTCACCACGGCCGCTGCCGCTCCTGAGGGGCCGATCATATTGGACAGGGAGTCGGTGCATCTACAGGTTATTGAGGCTTCTCCTGCACTAGAGATCGCCGCAGGGGAGTCCGTCAGAGGCAGAAGGGGCTGCCACGGGGGAAGAACGACCACGGACCACCGAGGTCGGCTCATCGTCTGCGAGTGGGAGAGGCAAAACTGTCATTGTAGAAGACGATAGGTCAGGATCCAATATCAACCCCGACGAGGTGCAGGCCTTCGAAGAGAGGTATACTCGAGTGGAGATAAGGACCGAGGGGTCCAATCAAAACATCATCATCCCGTGAATTTCAACTTGTTGGTTAATTTGGAACGGGTGGTTCCAGCTTTTCCCCCCTTGTGTGCAGACTCCGAGAATAGGACGCTACAGACGTTGAAGGACGCGGACCTGTCACTGGGTATCTCTAGGATGGCCTTGCGAGTAAGTTCCTTTTTCACGCTTTAACTTTATTCATTTTTTTTACATTTTTTTCCTTTACTGATCTTTCTTCTTTTGTTTATCAGACTCTTATTTTGGAGATTGAGTGCGATCGTCAGGAAGAGAAGAGGGCGGACCTATATAAGAGGATGGAGTCCAAGTATATGGAATACCGTACCAAGCACCGAGCTCTGGTCAGCATACTCGGCGAGGACGGTCAATTACAGACTCTCCGGGATGAGCTGAAGCAAAAAGATGAGGAGTTGAGGGAGAAGGATGGCGAGCTCGTGAGGGCTATTGGCAGGTGCAGTGTGCTCGAAGGGATGTTGAGAGCCAAAGATGACGAGCTCGAGGTAAGCAAGGGGATAATGGACGAGAATTTCGATCTCCAAGCTCAGGTGGCGTCCTTACGGGTCGAGCTTGAGCGAAGTGAATCCAGAGCCAATGGCTTGAGGGATGAGTTGGCTGCCAAAGCTGAGGAGTTGGACAGAGTTGAGAGAGCTAGAACTCGATAGGATGGCTATATGACCAAATCAGCTTTGCACCTGCTTCTTGCTGGTCAAATTTTCAGGCATTCCTTTTATTGCCTTGATTTGGTCGGGGTTAACCTCAATGCCTCTTTGCGACACCAAAAAGTCGAGGAACTTTCCGGAGGTCACGCTGAAGGCGCATTTCTCGGGGTTCAGCTTCATGCAATACCGCCTAAGTATGTTTAAGGCTTCCCTCAGATGGTCAATGTGGTCCTATTTTCTTTTCGAACTGACCGACATGTCGTCTATATACACTTCTATCGTCTTGCCGAGATGCTCTTTGAACTTTTTGGTTACTAGCCTCTGGTAGGTTGCCCCTGCGTTTTTCAGTCCAACCGACATGCCTTTGTAGCAATACGTACCTTGGTGGGTGATTAAAGTGGTTTTTTCCTGGTTCTCCTCCTCCATGAGGATTTGGTTGTAACCTGAGTAGGCGTCCGAGAAACTTAACAGCTCGTGCCCCACTGTTGCATCGATGAGCTGATTAATGTGAGGCAACGTGAATGAATCTTTTGGGCAGGCCTTGTTCAGATCTGTGAAGTCCACGCACATGCACCATTTCCCATTTTTATTTTTCACCATGACCACGTTGGCGAACCATTGGGGGTACTTTGACTCTATAATAGAATCGTTTGCGAGCAATTTTTCTACCTCTTCGCGGAGGACATCATTTATTGCGGCGTTGAATTTTCTTCTAATCTGTCGTACCGGCGGGTAGAGTGGGTCGACATTCAGCTTATGTGTTGCTATTTCCTTCGAGATACCTGGCATATCTGCATGGGAGAAGGCAAACAAGTCTGCATTGTAAGTTAAAAATTTATGAAATTTACCTGTTTCTGGGAGTTTGTGTCCGATGTAAGATTTTTTTGTGGTTGCTTTTATCCAGTTGAATGGGATCGAGGTCTTCCACTGTTGATCCCGTGGATTCCACGACGTCGGGGTCTTTGATAACGTCTCTTTGTTCATTACTTCCTGACCCCGATCTCGCTAATTTCTACGCTTCTATGCCTTCGCCTTTCAACTGTTAAGTGTATGTGCAGTCATGGGAGATGCGATAGCATTCTTGGGCTGTCCGCGGCTCGCCGCAGATGCTGAAAACTCCCCACGGGGTGGGAAACTTGATGACCTGATAAGTGCTGGATGGGATGGCCCTCATGGCATGTATCCAGGGTCGTCCTATGATGGCGTTGTACACTGTGTCTTGATTCATGATGTGGAATGTTGTTTCCTGGGTGATACCACCGGCCAGAACGGGCAGTGTGATCTCTCCATAGGTCCGCTAAACTGCATTGTTAAAACCTGTTAGTGTTATGCAGCATGGTACTATCTTATCCTCGAGTCTCATTTGTGCAAGAACTCTGGGGTGGATAATACACGCGCAGATTTCGTCATCTACCATAATCCGTTTTACATTGGTGTCTGAAATTCGTAAAGTAATAACAAGAGCATCATAGTGAGGGAAGGCCAAACCGTTGGTATCTGACTTATCAAAGATGATACTTTCTTTGAGGTCGTCATACTGTTCATGGGTGATCGACCGCTTCAACTTGTGGGTGGTTGTGAATTTCACGTGATTGATCGTTGCGTCATCGCCCCCGTTGATAATCATCTGGATGGTGCGGGATGGGGAGGGCGGTTTTGGGGGGCCTTGATGTTGTTCCCGCCCACGGGCGAAATTGGCTCTTCCTCGATTTCTCATCATCTCCCTCAAATGCCCTTGGTGGAGCATGTTTACTACCTCTTGGCTCAAGTCTATACAGTCCTCGGTCTTATGGAGGGCATTCGACTTTCTAGTGTTTGGTTTGGATTTCATCTTTTGCGAACATTTCACCTTAGGGCCGAGCTTCTCTAGGGCGTAGACTATTTCTCAAGGATAAACACAAAAATTATGAGCAGATAACAGTCGAGGCATACATCTTTCGTTTCGGTGAGTCCCTGTCTGCGGCCTAGATGGGCCATCGTCATGGGGGTAGGGGGGGGGGTAGGACGGTTAGTGCCTTTCGTGATTGAGGCGCGGACCTACATGGTCCCTTCAGCTGTCATTTCAGCGGTCTTTGCTCGACTCCATCTGGACCGACATCAACCGTTGGGTTGGCCCGTTAAGGTCATCCTCGTCTGCTCTTACCTCAGTACAGTAAATGTTGTATATTTCTTCGCAGGTAGTGGGGGGTATTTCATGAGTCTGCTCAACAATGTTTTAGTGGCCCTTGACCCGCTCCTGTTCAGCCCATTTTGGAAAGCTGCTACCGCCATTCCCTCTGACACGTTTGGAAGGGTCATTCTCACTTTGTTGAACCGGGCGAGAAAGTCTCTGAGTACTTCGCCGAGTGACTGTTTAATGGCGAATATGTCATTCACCCTAGCTTCTGCTTTCTTGGCCTCGTCATGGGCGGAGATGAACTTGTCATCCATCTCCTCAAATGTTTCTATGGAATGTGCTGGTAATTGTGAGTACCATGTCAGGGCTCCTCCGATTAGGATTTCGCTGAACTTCTTCAGCAGTACCGACGACACTTGTTCTTTGGTGAGGTCGTTTCCTTTCACTGCGGTGACGTAGTGGATGATGTGATCTTCAGGGTCCATTTTGCCGTCATATATTTTTAAGTATGTCGGCATCTTGAAGGTTTTAGGTATGGCGTTTGGTGCAGCCTCATCGTTATACGAACCGGCCGACATCCCTTTTTGGCAGAAGTTTTGGGGCGCTTGGTAGCTTATCAACCCTCTCTTGGTGTTCCCTCATTTGTTCGCGGAGTGATTTATTCTCGTTCTCCATCTCCTCCATTTTTCTTAGAATGGCAGCGAGGACGTAATTACCTGCATCATTAACAATGTAAGTGGTACCTGCTGGAGGAGGAGCGTACTACTCGTTGGTTGTCGTTGTGATGTCAACTCATGCATCGTTTCTACTCGCCCCTTGAGCGGGTTTGCCAATATACTGTTTAGTGTACTTGTCAGCCACGCCTCCAATAATATTTTCACTGTTGGTGGTGCCATGAGGGGGGGGGATGAATCACTTTGCCTAGGTGAAACGCTTGCGTCACATTCTCCCTCGCCATCTTTGTTAACCTCGTTGATGGTTCTTAGGAGGTTAGAAATGAGGCATGCTACTGCTTTAAACAGGCCGACCCGTTTAAGCCCGGGACCAATTGGGTCTATGAGCCCATGTGGGCCGGTCCTCACATTTGAGCTCGCGAGCCCGGAATCGTTTGGGCCCGGGATCGGCTTCTAAGTGGGCCGGTTCAACCGGGCCCCAACGGGCCCAACGGCTAAATTTTAATAAATAAAAAAAATCTGAAAAATTTCCAACCGTTGGAAAGTTTAAAATATAGCCGTTAGCCTGCAAAAATAACCGTTTGGCACTTTGAAAAATAGTCATTTTACTCCCCAACTTTGTTTAACCCCAAACTTTTTATAATTATACTTTTTCCCTATTCTCAACTATAAATACCCCCTCATTCTTTCATTTTTCTCACAAAATCATCAATGTCTCTCAATCTCTCTCTAATTCTTTTATAATTGCTTACTTTATTGTTGCAATTTATGAAAAATTGTCAAGTTGGTGAATTGAAGTATTCAAGTCTTCAATGATATATAATTTTCAACAAGTTGTTCGTCAATTCGGTAAACTCGTTCGAACTCTTAAGTTTTAATATTATAGTTTTGTTTATTTTGCTTTGTATAATTATNCCTATGTGTCATCTTATTTTGCTTTGTATAATTATAATTAATATGGCCTATTCTTTGAAAAAAATATTTGGTAAAAGTAAGGGAAAATCCAAGATTGGTGAATCTAGTGGCCAAGTTGTTACTCCTCCACTTCCCCCGGCTCCCCGACCCAAACCTGTTACCCGTCCTACCCCTGCTATTCTTGATAGTGATAACACTTTATTACAATTTACCGATAGTCAATTTTACTATGATATTGTACCAGGTGAACAATTAAACCATGAATATATGAATGCTCTTTATGGTAATCCAACTATTGATGAAAATGATGAGGAAAATGATGATGAAAATATAGATTTTGATTAAACGCAACCAGATGACGATACATCCACTAGTCCTGTTGTTGAAGTTAACCCAAATGATAATCCATATGATGCCCCGTCTGATCCTCCTGTTACTGCCCCTGCTTTTTCTAGACAACATTCTAAACGGAGCGAAACATCTCTTGTTTGGGCATTTTTTATTCAACTAAGAGAAAAAAATAAAGCTAAGTGTAAAACTTGTGGAGCAGAGTTGGCTTTTAATTTGTTGGAGAACGGGGGAGGGGGAGGGGGTACGGGAAGTTTGACTAGACACATAAAGAAACACCCTAGAGATAAAATCAAATTTCTTCAAATGAAAGCTGCGGCCGAGGGGACAAGTGTACCTAGTCAGGTTGACCTTAGTACCGAGTTAAATCAATCTAGATCGTGAAGAATTGGCAAAAATGGTTATTGTTATGTGCTTACCCTATAGTTTTCCTTCTAACCCTCACTTTGTACATTATATTAGAAATTTTTTTAATCCTACTTATAAAGGATAGCCTCATACAACCGTAAAGAGCGATATTTATAAATATAAACATGAATATGAATAATATTTGCACTATTTATTTATACATATAAATTGTCGTGTTGCTATTACTACTGATATTGGTAGAAGTGGTAATGACTGTGATTCTCTTACTGTTACCAATCATTGGATTGATGAGGATTGGATAATACAAAAGTGCATTATTGCTTATAGAGTAATTAATTCACGTCACACAGGGAAGTTTATTGCTAGTACGGTTACGAATATTTGTAGATATTTTTGCGTTAGAGATAAACTAATGTCAGTTTCAATGGATAATGCTTCTAGTAACACTAATGTTATAGCCTTGCTTACCACTACACTAGATCCTGCATTTAGTAATCCTTTTCATGTTAGATGTATTTGTCATATTTACCATTTAATTGTCGGTGATGGTATGAGAATTTTAAATGTTGAAATTGAAAAGGTTAAAATAGCTCTTAACTGGCTTTTTTATTCAAACCGTAGAAGTAGACTTAGAGAATATTTTAAAAGATACGATGAATTTGATCTAAGAGAAAGAAAGGTTCCTAAACCTTGTCCAACTAGATGGAATTACATGTATGAAAGTTTAGTTGTTGCATATGAATATAGAAACCCAATAAAATCAACGTTTAATGCTCGTGTAGTTGATGATGATGAGCACCTTACAAATCAGGACTGGGCTAATGTTAAAATGCTTGTAGAATTTTTTAAAAATATTTCATATTACTACAAATAAATTATCTGGGAAATATTATCCTACTATTTCTAACTATTTAGTTTGTCTAGCAGAACTTGCTACTTTGTTTAATCAATTTTTAGAGGGTGGGGTAATTTATGAACTTGCTATTGATTCTATGAGACAAAAGTTTAAAAAAATATTTTTTCCCTATTCCCCATATTTATGGTGTTGCTGCATTGTTAAATCCTACTATGAAATTAGGAGGTCACTTAAGTTTGGTATGAAAAAGTTTATAATGGTTTAGCACTTGAAGATGAGGAATTGTCTACACTTCCGGAAGCAATAGCCTCAATTAAATAAATGCTTAAACTATTTATAGTGCTTATCAACTGGCCTTAGATCAAGCTAGACCAAATGTTCCAACTCCTACTTCTTCTAGTTTGCAATCATCTAAAAGAACTGCGGGAGTAAGAGCACTTAGTTCTTGGGCGGACTTCAGGGGTTCTCAAGGTTCCATGGCTAGTGATTATTCACAACTAAATGAGCTTGAAGTTTAATTATTGCAGGGACTTGAAGAAGTGAACCCCGACGGCTCATTTAATATTTTGGAATGGTGGAAGGACAAAGAAAAACACTTTCTGGTTCTTTCAAGGATGACTCGAGACATTTTAACTATTCAAACTTCAATAGTGGCATCAGATAGCGCTTTCAGTCAAGCAAGACTTCAACTCGGTGATCATAGAGCGTTTATGAAGGAGAGCTTGAAAAATCAGTATTCTTCAGAGATTGGATCCGTTCGGAACGAAGAAACTTTGGGCTTGCTGAATCACAACTAGAGGTAGACGAAGCTTACGAAGAAATGCTAGTTGAACTTGCGGAGGATGCTGCTTCACCCGGAAGCGGTGATGAACAAGCTTCTTTTCCGCCACCACCAACAGAAATTCCTCCGGACCTTGAAGGATTTATGAAATTTGTAAGAGATACAATATAAACTAATATGTAACTTGTATTTTGGCACATTTTGATTAATTATTTTTCCTTTCAAAGGTGGTATTAGCACCTTGTTGTGCTCATTCCATTGGGGGGAGGAAGATTAAGAAAGATAGTGCCATTTTTTGTTAATGTCATAGTAATAAAAATTATAACGCATTCCTTTGAATATATCTTTTTGTGTTTGAATTTGAATTACAAAATTTAAGTCACAATTATATAATATAATTTACAAGAAATTGCCTTAGATAAAAAAAAATTTAAAAAAAGTTCGGGCCCACTTAGCCCGGGAACATATGGGTCTGGGCCCGTCCCGGGCTGGTTACAACATAAAGGCTCGTGAAGCCCGGGACCGGCCCACTTGAGCCCGACACACTTGGCCCGTTTAGGCCCGGGCCCGGCCCACTTTACAGCCTTATGTTAGGTCGTGCAAGCAGGAAAAAGAAAGTTCTGTCATTTTTTTTATCTAAAAGAAATTAAAGTTTTAACTAGAAAGTTCTCACAGACGGTGCCAAATTGTTTGACAAATAAGTATTAAGCTTTTTGTTAAATCAATTAAATAAGATGATAACGGAAAAATCCTAGTTAAACATAACAAATCCTAAATCCGAGATAATTAGATAGTCAATAATATGAGACCACATTCAAGGCAATTAAATACCGAGGGGGTATTTAATGATTGTCAATGAATAAGAGAATAATGATGAGCAATAAATATGATAAATTGACAATAAATGTAAATAAGAAGAATGATTCACCCAAATATTGAATGATGTTGATGATTCCTCCTTCTGACAACAACATGCGATAATTAAATATGAAAATGGACAAAGTGTTCTTGAATCGTGTGAGTGGAAAGGTGGAATAAACAGAAAAATAAAAAAAAATTCCTTTTTTGTTCCATATCTCTTCCTATTTATAAGAGATATTGCTTGGAAACCCTAAAAAGTACAACTAGGGAAATATTCATTTGAATATTCCTTTTGGTAATTCTAAGACTATCCTAGTCATTACTATTATGCTTCTCTACTCGTCCTCGGTCTTGATATCTCGCTTGGTGACTCCTCGCTATTGGGCCCTACTCGACCTCGGCCATAATTCGTCCACTCGTATTCATTGAACCTGGTCGGATTTTGATCCATACAGATAAGCGCACATTTATGAGCCACCATGCATATAGTACCAGCTTTATTTAAAGGTGTTAAGCGGGTGGGCCGGGCCGGAGCGAGTTAGGAAAAAATGAAACTAGCCGATTTCCAATCCGGGCCGGTTACGGGTTAGTGTTTATCGGGCTTAACGGGTCCGGGTCCGGGTCCATCCGGGTAAAAAATGAACCGTAAGGGTTACGGGTCCAAAGGGCCAGGCCGGGTTAGTGTTATTTTTTTTTGTATTTTGTATAATTATTGTAATTTATATTAATATAAAGTAAAATATAAAGAATACAATGAAGATGGGAAAAAATTACACTTATAAATTGCAAGTGCTACATTTATTTCAAAATTTAAACTTACATATTGAAAGGTTTACATTTAACAACAATTAAATTAACGAAAAAAGAGTAAATTCAAAGGTTTTGCATTGCCTTAGTAAGTTCTTCATAATCAATATGAACTTCTTGGTCATCTTCTGGAGTGTTAAATTCATATGGGTTACCATGCGTTAATATATCTCCAAGTTCCTCGTCTTCTGGGTTATCAACATCTTCACGTCCCTGATTTCTTCGTTCCGATCTAATCCAATCTCCGATACATATTAAAACTTCCAAAGCATTGCTTCCCAATGAGTGACTGGTGTCTTCAAGTTGTGTCTTGCTTGACTAAATGCACTCTCTGATGCAACAGTTGAAATTGACACATTCAGCACGTCCCGAGCCATAGCGGAAAGAACAGAAAATTGCTTTCCATTCTCATGCCACCATCTCAATGGTGAAAATTCCTTTGTGCGAGGCTCTTTTTGCTTTTGCAAGTAGAATTGAAGTTCATCAATGTTCCTGCTACTGGTTTGAGTGTTAGAAAATGTAGAAAAAATATTAAAACTATCAAGACCTTCATCATCATCCATAGTAGTAGAAGTGATACAATGCATAATGGGATTAACATTGCCTACATTAAGAGTATCATCATCAATATATTTGCATAATAATTATATAATTATTGTAAATAATCATTTAGCTTGTTCATAGAAATACATATATATATGTGGGTTTCATTAAACACAACAGTATGACTCTGATCTTCATCATATTTAAAAGCGATAATACGTTTTTGCATACAATAATTATCATCTATTCAATAACATGTAATTGCCAAATAATCATTTCCATTAACAACATGGCCAATATCAGAAGTTAGAGAAAGTCTACAAGGAAGGTGGTCAAACAAATAACGTATGTATGTTTGATATTGTCCATGAAGTCTAAAGATATCAGATATACAAGTACTTCTAGGGATACCTTTAAATAAAGGATTATAAATCCTTTGAATATACATAATAAGATATGATGAAGAAGCATAAGAAAAAGGTAGACAACCCAAAGCAATCATTTTTGCTAACTCCTCATGATCCTTCATATCATATTTCATAAGTCCTCCAGTACTAGGGTTTAGATTTCCTTGATTTTCATCTAAATCAGAGCCCCATTCTATATGATGCTCAATTCTCATATGTCTACTAATAGCCTGTTTGGCCAAGCTTCTCAAGAGGCTAAAAGTGCTTTTTTCCAAAAAGCAGTTTTTATTCCTAATTTGTGGTGTTTGGCCAAGATTTTTTGGGGGAAAAAGTGCTTTTGGGAAGAAGCAGAAGCAGTTTCTGAGAAGCAGAAAAAAGTAGCTTCTTCCCAAAAGCAGAAGCAGAAGCAATTTTGACTTTTCTTCCTACCAAGAATACCCTTAACAAAATCTAATATATACCAAAATAACCGTTAAACCTAATACTTAGAAAATTAATGTATAAATATTTCTTATTATTTTTAGGATAGCTTTCTAAAATATAGTGACTTTAGGGGTGAATATTTTTATATTTTATCGAATAATTTTTAATATATTTAACTTATATAAAAAGAATTAAGTACTTTTAAATTTATTTTCATATTTTACTTAATAAAATGAAAAGATTTAATTATTGCATATAATATTTTTGAGATTATTTATTTACCTATAATATTAACTATTAAGTAATTTTATTCATGTCCTTATTCGTAATTTGATACTTAAAAGCACTTTCTGAAAAGCTTGGCCAAACACAAATTATTGCTCAAAAGTACTTGTCAGAGTTATTAGCCAAACACAAACTGCTTCTTTCCAAAAGTACTTTTTAAGTACTTTTGAAAAAAGTACTTCTCAAAATAAGCTTATTTCTCCCGCTTGGCCAAACAAGTTATAAGTGTCCCAGTCCCCCCTAATTGTCCTCTAATCTTATGTTTAAAATCATTTTTACAAATTTTGCATCTAACTCTATCAGAATTCTCTATTCTACAAAAAATTTCCAAACCTTACTTTTTTTCTCCGATTAGTAGTCGGGGCCACAGGTGGTCTACTAGTAGCACCACGACCACCACCCCTGCTACCAGCTCCAACACTACTAAGTGTAAGTGGTGTCTCATCTTCAATTTCTAATTCATTATCTTCTATACCGAAATCTTCCTGTAATTGTTCATAATCTATATTATTGTCAGGTGATGTTTCAGAAACATGTGTAGCAGTAGGACTATTTAAATTACTACCATGTGTTGAAGTAGTACCTCTTTTTCTATTTTTCCGATTACCCCGATTAGCAACCTTACTACAAACGCTTTTTGCAGCATTAAACATGTTGTGAAAATTTAACTACTATCAAAAATTAAATATGCAAATAAAATAGTAAATAAGAGAAAGAGTTGGAGGGAGTGCACCGAATTCGGCAATAAATTGAACACTTGATGATTTCGCAACTCCAATGTTACCAAGAAGAAACATCAATTGTTCAAAGTTTGAAGTTCAATTGTTCAAACTTCAAATAATAAATAATACGATAAATTAAATTCCAAAAAAAAATGAGAGCCAAATAGTTGATTGCACTTTAGGTGAAGAATGAGAAAATGATAATTGAGAATATGAGTTTGAAAAATGAGAGATGAGTGAAGAAATGAAGAAGAGGGGGGAGATGTATTTATAGTTTTTCAAAGGGCTAAATTAGTAATTACAAAAGTATTATTTTTTAAAAAAAATTGCCCAAAAAGGGCTATTTCTGCAAAACCAGCCGTTAAACTGGTCTGGGCCGGTCCGGGCTACAGTAACATGCTTTGACCGGGTTTGACTGGTCCGATTAACCGAATCTATTTATATGAACGGACCAACCCCCTAACCCAGCCAACCCGGCCTCCTAACTACCGATCCGGGCCAGTCCGGAAACGGGTCAACCCGGTCCGTTTGACAGGCTTAGCTTTATTGCCACCTTTTGATTTTCTTTGGATTGATGATATCGTAAACACTATATTTTTTTTAAAAGGGTTCTAAAGTGGAAATACGAAATTAGTCACGTAATGATGTCCTGTACTTTATCGCAAGCAAATGAATATGCAAGAAAGTAATTAATCATACACTCATATACATATGATATAGACGTTATTATTCTTATTATTATTATAGTCATCCAACACCAAACACTTTGTAAAGCATGCAGTTTGATGTTTTTAACCCCTCGAAAGAATGGACGTGTTTTCAGTGTAATTAAATAATGGCTGTGTCATGGACCATAGAAGTTGATATGAAAATATATAAAAAAGAAATTATAAAGGAAAAGAATCCCTCAACAATTACTACTATATATAATCTTTATAGGATGGTGTATGTTTTTTGGTAACTTTAATAAAAATATATCGCAATACTGAAGGAAGGAGCCTTCAGCATTTATGGAAAATGTGCTACTTTCTTGCCATCTGTGACCACTTGAATTAGAACAATTTTCTTTATATTATTTCTGAATTTTTTAAAAGAAAAGAAATCGAGAGATGTTGGATACAGTGAAACCCACACATATGATCACCAATTTATTTATGGTGGAGAATTGTTAAAACTGATTCGATCGTGTATGTTATTTTAATTAGTTCATCTTTTATGAATTTTTTTTGCAATATTGAGGAAGGGACCCTTCAACATTTATGAAAATAAAATAAAATGTGCTACTTGCTTGTTCAAAAGCCAAGGCACTGGTGTATATGTGGCGACATGTATTAGAATGATTTCTTTTATATCATTATTCTTTCAAAATTTTGTTTCTCGGGAGAACCAAAAGTCGAGAGAGGAGACCGTGAAAATTGAGCACACACATATATGATATACATTATCACCACTTCTATCAAATTGGACATCATTGCCTGATTTTCAGTTCGCATTATATATATATATATATATTATAGTGGCAAAGCCACGTTGAAGCAAGGGGTGTCAAGCGACCTTCGCCGAAAAATTACACTATTTTGTTAGATATTTTATTTTATTTTATGTATATTTATCATATGTTGACTCCCTTGACTTTTCGATGTATCTAATTATTTATATTTTGACACCCCTTGATGAAAATTCTAGATCCCCTTGACCTTTCATAGTTATTACATTGACACCAAGAAAGAATTTGATACTTATTTCTATCCTACTAGTTAATCCTGATTCAATATTAGAATTATGTGGAGTTTCCCCTGATAATTGAAGATATTAATTATCTATGGATAATTCTTCTTGATTCAATTATTATTATATGTAACGGAATAGTTTCCTTTGTCAAGATCCTTGTAGCATTTTTTTCCACGTTTGTCTTCATTCTTGAGAGAAAATGGCTAGACAGGGACAAATATGGACATTAGTCGTTTGGTTACAATGATGATGAGATAGACAAGGATATCCCACCAATTTAGTACAAAATTGTTTCAGGAATTAACTAATACCCATAATCAAACGCGGAATAAAATAATCTAATATTTTATCTCGGTATCCCACCAACCAAACAAAAACTAATTTTATCTGTAGTGGGAAATTGCTGAATACAAATGGAAGAGAAAACTATACAACTGCATTATGGATAAGAAATTTCCTACATGCGGCTAAACATAATTCAAGAAAGGACACTATGATTGATGTGTAGCATCAAAAGTCATATGCAACTATGCAATAAAATGGGTGTATTTAGTTTTGGTGACAAAAAAATTCAGCCAAGAACAATGCTATGATGCCTAGTGGAGTATCAATAGGTCATGTTAAATTATTGATTTGTCTTTTTTCTTCATCAAAACTTTCATTGGATATATAAATATTTAAAATAATTAATCTCTATGAATTAAGGTTGAGTTGTAGGATTAATGGAAGAGTGAATTAATGATCCGTCATCTACCTCCCCCCCTCACCCCTTTGGCAGGTAACATCAAGTTCAAATACGCAGGAGGTAGGCGAAGAAAAAATGAGGAGCGCATTACAAGGTGAAAAATCGAACACTTACCAATAAAGTGAAATTAGTTCAAATAACCAACCAACTGAGCTACTATAATTTCTCAATCTCTTTTTCTTCAATCTTTCTCATTCAGAGTAATTTTTTATATTATTATTATTATTACATTTCACAATTTTTCTAGGGGAAGAGGGAGTTAAATGAGATTATATTTGAGCAGTTAGCTGCTGAGTTTCTGAGGCTTTGAGCACAAATTTTCAGCCCATTTATTATTACGTAGAATTTGGGTCTCTAAGTCCAGTTAGCAGAAGGCATAGTCAAGTAAAAATAGTACGGGCTAACCAGTTTTTGGACTGGTCATTCAAAAATAGCCAGTGTTTGCCAAGTCATTGAAAAATAACCACTATTTTGCTGCAACAGAAACCGGTCTAGCATAATATACTGCAGTTCGGTGCACCTGTGTATGAACTTCCAGCATATTATGCCGGAACTCCAACACGCGAAAAGTTCCAGCATACTGGAGATTCGAGCACCTGTGTATGAACTTCTAGCATATTATACTGAACCGGTATACTTTGCTGGAACTCCAGTATATTATGCTAGAGTTCTAGTATACTTATGCTGGAACTTCATTATATTATGTTGTAGTTCTAGTATACTTATGCTGGAACTCTAGTATAATATACTGGAGTATTTTCTGGATTTTGAATAGTATTTTCGTTCAGATTTATCTTGAAAAGTGGCTAAATTTCGATTACTTATAAAAGTGTGGCTATTTTTGAATGATCACTTATAAATCTGACTATTTTTAAATTTCTCCCCTAATCAATCTTAAGAAGTAAAGAGACCTAAGGGGTCCAAAGCTAACTCTAGCCCTTACGTGCTTTTGTAGCCCAAAAAACAAATAAACTCTACTTAGCCAGCTGAAATTTGAATGAAGCTTTTTTTTCCTTCTTTTTAATAATAAAGCCATGTTTATCATCCATTTTGGCAAGAGACAAGACAACCCTTTTCTTGTATCTGTACAATATGCTTTCCAAAAAAAAAACTAAAAGTTCATATGAATGTATACTCCAACCAAATCATTGAAAAATAAGAAATTAGTGGATCTGTTACATAACCATAGGTAATATATATTCTTACTCGATTGGTGATGTAATCATAATAAATTTACGTGATTTGGTACAAACGCGGAATACATATACAATTTTTTCATTCTTAACTTGTGAAACTCTTTTAACTGTTCATTGATGACAATATATATCTTAGCGGTAGATGAGGAAAGGCTCGTATACGAGTTTAATATTGTAGTCTTAAAATTATTATTTACTATGACTTAATTAATTTTTTGCTAATGTTTGTTAGGGCTCAATTAAATAAATCGATCCTTGTTGTATTCATGTAATCACAGATAGAGAATGATATTGGGAGTCACAATTTATAATTAGTTTATTTTAATAATTTACTTAAAATTAAACTATAAATTATAATCTGTTTAAGTTGCTCCAATTAACATAAAAAAATTACGTGCTATAATACGCATTTTTAACATTCTATCAAACATAAACATCAAACTGAATATTTGATTTTAATGATATTATTTTCCCAATGTATTTGAATTTTTACAAGAGAATATATTAAAACTACACATGTCATCTATATTAACAAATTTTCTAGAATAGGAAGCTTATAATCTATCTGTAAACTATTCTTGAATACATCCAAACTGGTTTCGCAAGAGTTTTAACAGTGGGAACAATCAACTACTTGATGAAAGTTAACACGTACGACATCATTCTTTACAACACGATAAAAGAAAGAAAAAAAGCTTACTATGATTTTACTTCATGTCTTGTATACAACAAAATCAAGAGAAATTGTTAAAACAATAAATAAAGAGAATTTCCAAGGGGACTTGCATCCCTTAAAGATGCAATTACTACTGTAGACGATTAAATTTTGTTAGTTTGAATCCATAAAATTTATTGGACTATATTTTGAATTAAATACATTTCGGTCCAAATAAATATTATGGGATAATATAATTGGATCAGTTGTATATGTTCAATATATACGGATTAATAAATAAGTCCAAATTCATTGGGTTAGCCCATTTAATTGGGATAAAGTGATGAGCCCACTTCAATAAACCCAAAAATGTCATCCTCCTAGAGGCCCAGTTTGGTGCCACGTGTCAAATGACGTGGCGCGCCAAGTCAAACGGAAGAGCAAATAGGATCATGCCACGTGTCAAAATGACAATGCATGTCAAGTCAAATCAAAAGGCCAATGAAACCGTGCCACGTGTGCAAGTGACATGTTATGGCCAATCAAATGAGGCCATGTCACACTTTAATTTAATTAGTCGGAAAGAGTTTGTTCTTATCACAACTTCTCTCTTTCACAACTATAAATAGAGGTCTTCATAACTCAGAAAAGACACCAGAAGTTATAACAAGAAGCAAGAGAGAGCTCGTGGATCAAACGCTGCAGATTTCTCTAAAAGCTACAAGCATTCAAGTGTTCTAAGGATTAAAAGATCAAGACAAAGATTCAAGAACAAACTGCAAGCCCTTGGATTAAAAATATGTCAAGATCAGGCCTCAAGCACTTGGATTAAAATCAAATAAATTCAAAGATTAAGCTGAAAAGATCTTTTTATTTACCGTTGAAAAGTAGAATCGGAGGATTCATAGAGATTGTAACACTCAAACATTTGAAATAAAATACTACGATTGTTACAATATTTTTCAGTCTTGATTTTATTTTCTCGATGCAAATTTATTGTCTACAAATTTTGGCACGCCCAGTGGGACAATCTCTACCGCTCATCTCAACTTTTCAATCACCAAAGTTCAAGAACAACGAAATGGCTTCCAAGAAAATCAACTCCAGTTCAAATTCCGCCAAGGCTGCAAATTCGAGGTTCTATGCTGATGTGGAAAACATACTCGAAGTTACCTTTGGAAGCTTTAGACCAGTTATGAAGAGCAAAGCAAGCTCGTTAGGACAACAAGCACCCCAAGTGCCGTCCACATCTACCCCTATTTTCGGATCTTCATCCTCAAAAGGATCAAGATCTTCCACAAATGCACCCGAAGGAGGAAGCGAAGTTGCTGAAAAGATCAAGAAAACTCTTGCTCTACTTGACCTCTCCGGATCCAAGAACTCTACTGTGAAGGAAACGCTTCAAGTGATGGATCCTCCCCATTTACACCACATAGCGTGAGCCAATCAAGGATCAATCTGTGTGAAAATCCATGCTACTCTCCATCGTCCATGACAATCATGCAAGCCATGGTGACAAACACTTCATCTGTGGAGGAGCAATTGGAAAACTTGACGGAAGCAATCGCTGGCTTGACCAAGTGCATGCAAAATCAAGATGCTAGAATCGATAAGCTAACAAATAGGGTGGGAATCTTGATGGAAGAAGAATCCACCCATGCACCTGGAAAACTCCCAGAAGTTCAAGAGATTGATGCTCAGCGAAGACAAGTTGCATCCACTAAGGAAATTCCAGTCTCTTCGGAAGGGATGATTCCAATCAATCAACTAAAAGAGTTTATTGAAGGGACTATAAGAAACAAATATGAAGTTGCTTCCAAGTACTCCTTTACCTATGCAAAACCGTACACTTCAAGGATTGATATGTTGAAGATGCCTGCTGGCTATCAACCTCCGAAATTTCAACAGTTTGATGGCAAAGGCAATCCAAAGCAACATATGGCACACTTCGTTGAGACATGCAACAATGCTGGGACAAATGGAGATTACCTCGTCAAACTGTTTGTCCGCTCATTAAAATGAAATGCTTTTGATTGGTAAACGGACCTCGAGGCTGGATCTGTTGATAGCTGGGATCAACTAGAGCAAGAATTTCTCAATCGC
>ML342411.1:0-62182 GCA_005239505.1 Nicotiana paniculata | reverse complement strand
GCTCCAACTCACCCAGCACAATGCGTCTATCCCCCTCCTCATTCAACAGTTTATGGAAGTATGCCTGCCATCTTCTCCTAATGAGTGCCTCGTCCATCAGCACTTTACCATCCTCTTCCTTGATGCATTTGACTTGGTCTAAGTCCCGGGCTTTCCTCTCCCTCACCTTGGCCAACCGGTACAACCTCTTGTCCCCACCTTTGCCCTCGAGTTCCTCGTACAAACGAGCAAATGTTGCATTCTTAGCCGTCGTGATTGCTAACTTTGCCTCTTTCTTTGCCTTTATGTAACACTCCCAATAGGTCCTTTTTTGCTTCTCGTTTGTACTCTCTACTAGCTTCACATAAGCAGCTTTCTTAGCTTCCACTTTACCTTGAACCTCTCCATTCCACCACCAGTCCCCTTTATGACCCCCAGGGGAACCCTTTGTAACCCCTAAGACCTCTCTTGCAGCTACCCTAATGCAATCCGCAGTCACAGACCACATACTAGACACGTACCCCATACTCATCCAGGCCCTCATAGCCAACAACTTCTCCCCTAACTCCTGAGCTTTGTCCCTGGTCAAGTTACTCCACTTGATCTTAGCTGGCCTACACCCCGCCCTCTTCCTCCTACTCCTCTTGATCTCCAGGTCCATAACTAAGAGCCTATGCAGAGTCATGAGGTGCTCACTTGGGATAACCTTGCAGTCAAGGCACAAACCTTTATCGCATTTTCTGTAGAAAAGGTTATCAATCTGAGTCTTTCCCATTGAATTTCGGAAAGTGAGCAGGTGCTCTTCCCTCTTCTGAAAACTCGAGTTAGCTATAACCAAATCAAAAGCTCTAGCAAACTCTAACAGTGAATTACCTCCTTCATTCTTATCCCCAAAACCGTACCCGCCATGCACATTATCATAACCCCTACGACTAGACCCAATATGGCCATTGAAATCTCCGCCAATGAACAACTTCTCTGTGTGCGGGATACTACGCACCATCTCATCCAAATCGTCCCAAATTGCTTCTTGACTTCCTGGTCCAAACCTACTTGAGGAGCGTATGCACTAATCACGTTAACAGTAAACCCACCAACTAACAACTTCATACTCATCAACCTATCATTTACCCTCCTAACCTCAACCACGAGCTCCCTGAGGTCTTTGTCTACTAAAATACCTACCCCATTCTTGCCCCCAGCGCTCCCCGAGTACCATAGTTTAAACCCGTCTACATCTCGTGCCCTAGTACCCTTCCATCTAGTCTCCTGAACACACGCTATGTTGATCTTCCTCTTCCGGAGAATCTTAGCTAACTCTTTAGACTTCCCCGACAACATCCCAATGTTCCAAGACCCAATTCTCAACCTAGTAGCTTTCTTACACCCCTTTCACCCTTGGACCCCACCCCCAGCCCCGCCCAAGGACATGACCTTACTCTCACATATATTATCTATTATAAATAAGAATCTATTATAAATAAGAATTATAATTAATTGGTAACTTATTTCAGCATTAAATGCTTCTGACATGAAGCTCCATCCCAACCGTTGGATTCCCTCAAAAGGTACACAATCAACATTATAGCCATAAGGCTACTTGATTTTCCTTTCAAAAGTCTTTTCCTTACCAAACTTGTTCCCCCTGAATACACTACTGCCATTTTCTTGCATCTTCATCTTCTTCTTTACAATTTTCATTACGTCACAAAAATGTTGTCTTCTACCTCCTCACAACAAATCAAAAGGGGAAAGGTTTGTTAAGGCCAACAAAAGGTGTAGGCTCCGACTTTGATGATAAACCACTATGGAACCATATCAAAGCTCTTTTAATTACTCCAAATGGTGGTGGAAATTTGAGTATGGTCCTATAACTATTGTAACAAAAAAGTTACGGGATCATATTCTAAAGTTAAAGCTCATTTCTTAGAAATCCCTGGTCAAGGTGTTCAAAGATGTAAAGAGATAAGTAGAGAAGTATGTGAAGCTTTGAAGCAAGAACATGAAGAAGCTGAAAGTAAAATATCATTTGTACAACTTGATGCGAGGAAAAAACAGATTACATATCTCTTCCTGAAGGGTCAGATATATCGCATTTTAAAAAAGAAGAGATTCAAATGTTGGATCTAGAAAAGTCAATCAACATTGAGAATAGAAACATAGCCGACAAAATGGCAGCATGCATGTTCTACGCTTCAGATTTATCTTTTAACTATGAAAAATCTTCTTATTTTAAAAAGTATACAGAGTTTTTGGCAAAGACTCCTACACCTGGTTATGTTCTGCCAACGTATAATAAGTTAAGAACTACTCTTTTAGCTCAAGAAAAGACTCTATTGATAGAAAATTGCAACCTATTAAGGATGCATGAAGAGAAAAGTTGTCTATTTGTTCCATGGATGGTCGGATATTAAGAAGCGACCATTGATAAACATAATGTCAGCTTCTAGTGGCGGTCCAATATTCTTAAAATCAATCAATTCAAGTGGCACTGTGAAGGGCGGTGAATATATAGCTAATTTGTTCATTAAATCAATTGAAGAAGTTGGTGAAAGTAATGTTGTTCAAGTTATCACTGATAATGCAAGTAATACGAAGCTTGTCGGTTCTACGGTTGAGCAAACGTTTTCACATATATTTTGGACACCATGTGTTATTCATTGTTTGAACGTTGCACTAAAGTATGTGCCAACCTTCCGAAAAATCAACTCAATTTTTAAATTGCAAATGGAATTTAGATTTGATTAGTGAAGTTAGTAGCTTGAAAAATTTTGTGTTCAATCATGATATGCTCATGCTCTTTTTCAAAAGCATTCGACATTGTCTTTGTTGAAAGTTGCCAAAACGAGATTTGCATCTCATATTGTCATGACTAGTCATGTTCATCAAACGAAAGCATCATTGGAAAGAATGGTGATGGATAATGATTGGAGAAATAATAAGGGAGATTAAGTGATTGAAGCCAAAACGCGTGAAATAAAACCCTTCTAATGAATGACAGACGGTGAATAATATTGAGTACTTTTTAAAGTTTACGGAACCAATTATGTATATGCTTAGAAGTGCCGATCTTGATGCTCCAAAGTTGCATCTTGTTTATGATAAGTGGGACACAATGATTGAAAAAGTGAAGGCAATATCTTTTAGCAAGAGGGGAAGGATCTTATTATCAGGCAATCGGACTTTTTTGATACAATTCAAAATGTTGCTCGATAGAATAAGAGTAACACCCCCTTTACATTGTATGGCACATTCATTGATACCAAAATACTACCATGAATCATGGCTTAAAGGGGAAAGCAATGGGGTTTGAAGGCTTGCTCCCAATGGGGACAGAGAGAATTCCTTGAATAGGGTGAAATGCTTCCAAAGATACTTTAAAGATTCAAATGATCTAAAACAAGCGTCTTTTGAGTATGGAGCATTCACAAGTAGGAATGGTTTTTTTAGTGCGCCTCATGTGCAGGGACGGATTTAGGGGGCGGAAGGGGGTTCACCGAACCCCATTCGCGGAAAAATTACACTGTATATATAAGGCAAAATCCGGTTTTTACCTCTATATATCATGTTTTGAATCCCCTTGACACAACCTAAAAGCATAGCTTAGTGGTCAAGGGGGTTCAAACCTTTGTAAGGTCATTGGTTCAATTTCCACTAAGCTACAATCATTTTAAACATTTTTTTTAACCTCCTTACCGAAAATCTTGCCTCCGCCACTGTTCATGTGGTTGAGGCTACGATGTATGAGGAGAGCCTCAATCTTAGTGGGCTAACCACTGTGTAAACGCTCTATTTGCAAAGTTTGTCTTACAAATTGCTTTCACAACCGGCTTCTTCTTGTTGCGAAAGGAATAGGAGCACCTAGTTGTTTTCCATAGCATCAAAAGAAACAAGCTAGAGACTTCAACAGCTTCTTCGCTTGCTTTCTCGTCAAAAAGAAACATACATGTGGCCCAAGTAAGTATTGGGATGTGAGTATGTCTATAATCTATGTTTTCTTGATTGTATATTTCCTTTAGTATTCCTTTTATATTTTTAATCATTTTTATTTTAAGTTTGCTTTAGGTGGAGATTATTCTGATGTTGATGAAGCCACCGGTGATCTGGTTGATTTATCAATAGATAAATTTCAAATAGAAGGAGTCATCTTTGAAGAAGAGGTTGAAGATGTGCAAGAAATTGATCTTGAAAATAATCAAGAAGAATGCTAAAGGTTATTGTTCAAATGCTAAAACTTAATAGTTATACTTTCCCACTTTTTTATTAGTTTATATAGTTCAATTAAATTGTCAATGTAACTTTGTATGGGGAATGGTGCTTGCAATTGTAGTTTATTTTTTCCTTTTTGGTGGTCATGCTCATTTGATTGACTTAATGAGAATGGATACCTCTTTATAATTTGTGACTTGTGAGAGGGATGCTAAACGATAATTACGTCTTTTATTCTCTATGTTTATGTCAAGTTCTTCGACAAAACCAGTAAAAGCCTAAAAGGTATGTTTTTTTTATCTTTACATATCTAACTCTTTTACTTATGTAGTTAAGTGATATCTTTTATATGTTAATATACTTTGTGTAACTTGTAGGAGAATTCGAGAATGGAAGAAAATCAAGAAATCATGCTTGCAACTTGAAAATAAAAAAGAAATTCACACTTTACAAGCTATAGATAAGTATTTCACAGAATTTCTCATAATTTAGAGATATTTTTATTTTTTTGAATTATTTTAGCCAGATCCCCGCACCCGTGTCCGTTCTAGGGTCTGTATCCCCGAATCTTAAAATTTACATCTCAAATGATTCGATCTCCAGATCCATACCCGTGTCGGACATCCACACCCGTGTCAGAGTAACTTAGCTGGTCATAGATGCAAATTCTATATGTATCACTTAAACTAGCTCTAAAACTAGCTGTGGAACTTCAGTACAAGACCTCAGAATCTTTTGCCTTTAGTACAGGACATCCATATTGAAACACGTCAGTGCTTAAAACCAAACGAACATATAACTCCAAGTAACACGGGGGATCACAGCATAAAGAAGATGGGAATGGGAATGCCACTACTTACTGTGCACATTCAGCTAGTTTCCCAAGATTTTGATTGTCCAATATGGCCAAAATCAGTGTCTTGTTCTCATCCAGGTACTGCATCACATAACAAAACCCATTTTACCACATGAATCCCGACACCTGAAAATATAAGGAAATACCTGAGGTGGCCGTAAAACCACTCAGCCAAGTAAGTAGTTATTCTTTCAAAAATAAGTAGTTCGCCGACTTCCATAAATAAAGATTTGTAATGAGAAGTGTAGACTCATTCTCCTAGTTAAGATTGTTGGTTAAACTGTCAGAAAATTCTTACATTAAATGTTCTTCCTTTTTCTCTTGAGTTACCCCATCAAACATGATTATGCTGTCCATTTCAATAAGTAATTCTTGCACAAAGCATCCAGTTGGAACATAAGTCTACTCCTAACTGCTAGAGAAATGACAACTCTTCAGAAACCAAAATCATAACCACCTTTTTAGAAATTTCATAAGTAAAGGTTTACTGAAGTTCAAAGTTTCATGCACATACAAATAAATTAACTCGTATGTAATACATATAGAAGAGTCAACATATTAATTGATCCAAAGAAGCTTTACTTAATAGAACTCCCCAAATTGACAAAACATTTCAAAATATTTAAGGACTCCGCTAAGCATTCAACTAATCCCCACAATTATTGCAGCAGTTATGAACTTATGATACCCACTTTAAATATGTTTATAGTGACAAGACAATGTAGAGAAGAACAAAATAGGCGTATACCATAAAGCACCTTTTTTTAGAAGATATCAAAAAGTACCATTTTTAGAACTTTCCAGATAAGGAGGTCAGCAATGTGCGCATTATCAATTGTTCCGTGCCACACCACTCAAATAGATATAAGTTGTTAAGAACCACAGTTTCTATCTTCAGCGCAAATTGCTACTTAACTTTCTTAGAGTTCACATTTATTACAAACTTCAACATCCTAACCCATCTTTATCCATTCTCTCATCTTTCATTTTTCCCGGCTCACTGTCATTAAACGTGTGATTGTAACTAGCTTATCTAATTTTTTGATAACCGTGGTATCCAGACCAGCTTGTGCGCACCTCGACTAATTTCACGGGATACCTGCTACCTCCCACCGGCAACAGGTGCTAGTTAATTCCGTCTAACAAGCTTGAACAGGTATTTGAACCTGAGACCCTCATGGTTCTCAACCCACTTTATTAACCACTAGGCCGCACCCTCGGTTGCTCCATCAATAAATCTAATCATAAGCTACTTGTTAATAGTATAATTGAGGATCCTTATTTTTTATACTTGAAGCTCATAGCACAAGCTATCTCCTAACTGACAAGACACAATTAGGACATTTGTGCGAAATGGACAATGTCGTGATAAAATATGGGTATTATCAACATGCATACAAGAACAATTTAGGGCATTCTGCATAGCTGAGTTCACAATTTTTCCACAAGCCCAAAAGTTATGCCAAATATAACTTGGACATAATGGAAAATTTTCTACACAGGAACTTTTTGTTTCAAAATTCACTCGACAAAGACAATCCCTAGTTGTTAGAGGGATCATACACAGTTGAGATTTAGTGTTACTACAAACTTTACCCTTTTATTTCTATTTTTTTCTGTTGGGAGGGAAGAGAGGGTGAGGGAGCCATCGTCATTGATCTAAGCATAACATTTTCATAATTTGTGATCCTAATTCCTTTGTATGACATAGTATTGCAATGAACTAATGAGATAAAATAAATACACCACTTATTTATACCCAAGAAAAGAAATTCACATGGATAGCCAAGATCAACTATAATACCATGATCAAACAACTATGAAAGCATTTGAAGTATTTGTCAAATAATCCAAATGATTTAACATAGCATTAAAATAAGCTTCTAAAGCAAGTTAACATAATTCGCCGCCTGAATAAAAAATAAAATGAAATAAAATATCACACAAAGAAACTAACTCAAGACTATTAGGCCATTACACCCAATTTAATCAAATTTGACATAAATATGTAAAACTCACCATCTCAAGTACTATGATTTACAAAAGGGAAGCATTCACAGCAACTTCCATAATTTCCGCATAGTTTTTCTCCATAGAAGTAAGGAATATTTCTAACCATTTTTCTTTTTCTTTTTTTGTGGAAGATAAAACAATAAATTACATACTTTATGACCAACCCTTTGGAGTAGAGCTAACAACTACTCCTCAATCTCAAACAAACTGGGATCGGCTGTATGCATCCTAACTGTACACGTTACTCCATCTCATGTCGATAATATGCAAATACAAATAAAAAGTATTTGAAGCTCTGTATATTTTATAACCATATAAATCTCTTAAAAGATTAAACCACTCCTACAAAACATAGGACATGCAGTAAACTTTTGAAGTACAGATTAAATAAAATAGTACTAATCTTCATTCCTTTAAAGGACAAAACAAGAAGTTCCACAATATTAGTAGTACTACTATTTATCACACATCAACCTACAGGTGTGAAGTGTTTTTCAACATTAATTGTCATCCATCTGTTGAGCCTTAGACTACTAATGCTTTAAGGGGTCGTTTAGTACGATGGATAAGACAAAATAATCTTGGATAAAATTTAGTAGCCTTATCCCTTATTCGGTTACTAATCCTTAGATAAGTTATCCCATGATTAAAAGTAGAACCGGGATAACTTATACATGCTAGATGGAATAGTAATCTCAGGATAAGTTATACCAAAATAAATTAGTAAAATTGACTATCTAAGGATTAATATAACATACCAAACAAAACAGTCGATAAGAAATAATTCCAGCAAAACTAATCCCAAAAGCATAACTTGTCTTCAAAGCAAATACCTCAGAACACAGTGAAATTACCAACAGGGAAATTAGTAAAAATAAAAAAATAAAAAATAAAGATAGTAATACCTTTTGAATCTGCTCAGTGGTGATATTGTTAGGAGGAAAAGAGGGCATGACTGGAATCATAGGTGGTGGCTGTTGCATCCTCGTATACTGCTAAACCCTGCTCTTAATTAAGGTTCTCTCAAAAAAAAAAAACTAGGTTCTAATTGAACAATTACCAGAGATTATAGCTTTTTTTCGAGAGGAAAAACAAAAACAGACCTGAATTTTCAATTTATTCAAACTTCACTGAAGAAGGAATTTGAAACAAAAGGGACGATTTTGAGAGTGGGGTTAGGTGGAAGTAAGAGAAGAATTGTGTCGGAATCCGGTTGGACCGGGTGGATTGTTCTCGAAAGTTGGAAACTTTAAGGTATCCTATTCTATTGAACTCCATGTTCAAAAATTTCTTCTTTTGGGTGGAATTTTTTTTTTTTTTTTTAACTTTAATTCTTATCATTTTCTTTTAAGCCAAACATTATTTAAGTCTTCCTAATTTTTACAATTACAATATTTTACGTGTAAATCCAATTCATTTAAGTTTATTTTAGTGTAAAATTAAACATATATTTTATGTTTTATATCTCATATTTTAATTTGAATCTAATAGCTAAACCGTTATCAATAAATACATGTATTCTACTATCTTTTATATCATCCTATCTTATAAGTGAGAGTTTAACAGCTCTCCGTCAACATGCTAGCTTGCCATCAGGGGTATTTCTGGTATTTCAACATATTTTCATGCTTCAATATGATGTGCTAAGTGCAATAACGTGAGTACCTTGTTCTTCATGGGCCCCACCCGAACATTATTTCACACGTATTTGTCAATGAATGTACTCAAAAGTGGATTGCAGTAGCAGCCTTTTGATGAATCATGTCAGGCGGGCCCTAGTAATTTTACCATTTTATAAATTGTTGCCTTAATTGGTACCTTACGTTAAAATTTAATTTTTTCCGTAATTAGAGTGAACCAATATATCTGTCTATAGCTCAACAAAACGGAATAACATCTTCAAAAATTAGTATTACCCAACTCAAATAGGTAATAACCGAGAAAATTACAGGTACTAATCCAAATGCTTCGTCTGCAACATTTTGAAACTTTCGCTCCTTGCATGCAAATATGATTTGAAACGTATAGTACTATACTAAAAAGAGAAATCAAATTTACCCTACTCCTCCAATTAATTTCTTAAGAAGTCCAACATGAAATCAATGGTACATTTGCTTTTAACTCTATCCACGTTGAGCTATTGCTATTATTTTGAAACTACACTCTCAAAAAATCACAAAGTAAATATTACTATGTTAATTATAATTAATTAAATAAAACGATGATATTACTGAGATTAGAGTAACTGCGCCATGATACAGGAGCGGCTCAAGCACTTTAGTGGCCTAACACCAAAACTTATTTGGAGGTCTTAAATTTAAAAAATAAAAATATTTTTTGTCCAAAAATCTATTGTTCTAGATTTTGAGATACAAAATTATTAATAAATTTTTTTAATTGTTGATATCTTCTAATATTTCTTTTCGAATGATAATATATCCAACTCTTTTAATTATTATTTTTTTTTAGAATTATTGATCTTGGATAAGATTTTATAAATTTTAATTTTAAAAAACTTCTTTCTACTGAGGCAACTGTTCCATGAATTCTTAATATTGTTTAATAAGAAACATAAGTATTTGAAAAAATTATGTCTTTTTTTTTATTGAATATGTCGATTAGAATATTATTTTCTACTTGTACTATTTTTTTAAACACTTTTAATTTAGGCGTAATGGCTTCTTGGCCACTTAGACTTGTAGGGCTTTTAAAAGCCGATAGACGAACTTTGGATTTTCCCATTTGAACACTCGAACTTGATGGAATGAGTACAAATAAATAGATCCAGTAATGTGTGTATATCAATTGCGCTTACATGTATAACACGACATATACCAAACTACTTATTACTTGACATGTGTTATTTGTGGGTCCTATTCTTAAATACTAAATAAGCAACAAAAAAAAAGTTACAAATTAAAAAAAGAAAAAAAGAATGAAAAAGACCCGTCATCTCCATTCACCCATCTCCCCCATCTTCTCCATTCACCTACCTCCATTACTTTTCTTATTTTTGTTCTTCTTTTTCTTCCTTTTCTTTCTGTTCTTTCTCTCTCTTATTCTATCAAATTTACTAATACCACTAATTATAAAAGCTGATTGATAGCAGCACCGTAAAATACACGAAATCAGGCACCCTCAAATAACCATTAAAAGAAGTATGAAAAAGAAAAAAGAAACATAAATTGATGGAACGGAAGAACATATAAAAACGTGACAAATCAAGCCGCCAAGAATATATTTTCAATTCTCAGCAAGAAGATTGATCTCTGTTGTTACCCGTGCCATATTAGATCACAAACCAACCATGATGGTCAACATCTTTCAACCAAAACCCCCTTCACTTTGAAACAAATTGAAGACCTCATTTTTTCCTTTTTCTATTCTCTTTCTGAAATAATTGAACCCGATTATCGAATCGAAACCAAAAAATTCCTGTCAACCCGAATTAACGAATCGAAGGATGATAACCGACCGATCTCGAAAACCTTATTTTCAGAGGGTCGATGGGGAAGTGGGGCCTAATTTATTTTCTTTCTTTTAAATTTGTTTTTTTTTTTGTTTTAGATTTTTTTAAATCAAAATTATTGTAGTCACGCGCGTAATTTTCGTGACTTGCACCCACCTTGTCCACATCATCTCTATCACTGCCACATATGCATGGTCAATGGTCAACTAGGTTTATCAGTTATCGGATATGTGAGTTTGAGTGTTCAAATGGGAATAATATAAGTTTGTATATCGGCTTTAAAATCCGATACAAGTTTAAGTGGCCACGAGGTTATTTCGCCTTTAATTTATAATAAGGTTAACCTAACACTATCATAGTGACTATTGTATCTTAAGGAACATTCAAGATTAAGACAATATTTTTTTAAATTTCCGTCATTTGATGATCTCATATTTTTACACTAAAATATTTAAATCGTTGAACTATTAGCTTGTCCTCCAAAAATTCTGCTTATATGATATAAATTACACTATTATGAGTGTGGAAAATGCACGATTTCCCATTAGAAGATGATGGCAAGTTTATGAATAGAATTCTCTGTATGTTCTAGAAGATATTTAAACGATTTTCGCTTTATGATAAGTTCTACCGATTAGTAATTCATGTCGTGGTTGTAATAGGTACGCTTCTGTAAAGCGAAATTTTTAAGTCTAATATTTATTTTAAGAAAAAAGAAACTTATGAATTTATTATTGCTAAAAAATAGGCCCCTTAATTTTGGGGGCCTAAGGAGAGAGCCTTATTTACTTCATCATAACGCCGACACTGACACTAAACAATACTCTCTCCGTCCTATTTTATTATAATTATTTAATTATGTACGACATTTAAAAAAAAAAGAACTTTTGAAACTTAGTCTAAAATATTTAACTATAGGTATTGGGCTCGGGCATAGCCCCGGCTAATCATAACTAGTGTATGTATATATAACGGTGTATTATGATCTCATATTATAACAGTGTATTATAACATTTAGGCTGCACCAGAAGCTATTTACATTCGGTAACCGGAAAAGTGTATTAAATTTGTATAATTTTTGTGTATAGCATAATGTACATATATACGAAAAATATACAAAAAAAGTATATCTTTTTTTTTTAATTTTGAAAGCAGCTGTATAGTGTCATTTTTCCTTTCCAGTATAATTTATTCCTAGGAAATTTCTATCTATTTTGATACTGAAATAATCAATCTATACTAAAGGTTTATCATTGCATTAAAGAAATGAAAACCAAATATAAGATAAAACAATATTGTAATCTTGCTTGAAAAAGATAGGATATAGTAAAATTTATTAACTTATGTCAAAATGCATTTACTGATCCTTACACTTGATTAAGGAGAACGACTATGGAAAGATATCCTTTATAAAAGTCCTACCAAGGGTGAATTATTTCCTTTCATTATCTTGCAGTTAAATCAGAACCATAACGCATTCCAGAACAAAGAAAATGCTCCTTCAATTGATCTCATTATCAATAGATCTTCTTGAGTTCATTGCATCAACAAAAAAACTCAAAATTTGCCAAAATTATCACGCATAATTTTGAACAAACTTAAGGACTCTTTTAAATTTTGGATTTAATCATATATTTTATTGGTTTGCTCCTGTATTGACTAAATTTAGTAGCATCTTACAAGGTCGAATTGATTCCACATATGTTCTACAAAGTTCACGATATGTAGGGGCGGATGCATCTGTACTCAAGACACTACTTCATCGGAAAAATTTACTATATATACCAATAATGTGCAAAAAAGAAAAATTATTATAATAATATAATACGACAAGCATTCTCTAACCGTTACATTGGTCAGATATTCTATGTTCAAGTGGAGGTTGCGGGATCGAATCTCAACCCTAAGATCATTGTTTTGCAAATGTTTGGCTTGATTTGTTGAAAGTTAGACTTCATCAAGAATTTTACCCTTGGCGGTATCATGAGGGAAAGATTGATTGAACCAACATTCCTAGACTTCTTTCATAGCTTCTATTCATATTGTCTATAGAAACTTATTACACTAACACTCCAAGACTTCTTTCATTTTTTCTCCAGAAATTTATGTCTATAGGTTTAAATGTTGGGAAAAAGTTATTCTAGCGTCATCTAATCGAATCAAAATTCTGAAAAGATTACTCTATCTCTTATTTATCCTATACTTTATTTATTTACTCTTCCTTTAAATATTGACATCGCATATTAATAATTTTGCGTACGCCCCTGAAGATATGCCAAAGGAAGCTAGACGAGCTTTTAGGATGAATAAAGCACATCTTCCTACCATTAGAATTAGACATGCTTAGTTTGTCATTGATAGGGCTTTTGTTTTTGTACATCATATTGTAAATATGGGTAATACTCAGATACATATTCTAATTCTAAATTTCAATTCAGTACTAGCATGCATAGTTTTTGGTGTTTGGCAAATTGTAAACGTTCAATCATCAGAGCAGTGTGAGATTTCATTTTGGAAGCTAACTATATTTATAAAAGGTTAGGCTCGCTCCCTTCACTTAGTTTTTTACGGAGGTAAGCTCTCATATTTCCCTTCTTCATGCATTTAGTTTTTGATTATTAGTAATTTATACACAAAATAGGGATTAATGCAAAAAGCCAAACATTATAGATGGGCGTAACGTCAGGTAAATTTGGCTTTAAGAAAAGTTTGTACTATTGTTGTCACGACCTGATTTTTAATCAAGTCGTAACGGCACTTGGTGCCTTAACTTGACGGAGCGAATCATCTTGGCTTTTATATTCTGCTCTATTTCTGTTATGTAATGCATCTCAACACAATTCAATATGATTTGAAGTAAATACTTTTCCGATTCTTCAAATGAAATAATATTCTGAAAAGAAATTCGTTACATTATCATGAATACATTGAAAAACAAATGTAATGCAAAGTGAACACCCATGACTTTGTTCTGACTCTGTCTATGAAGCCTTTAAGAAATACTGAAATAATAAGACAAAATTGTGGAATCAACGAACTCCACAAACTAAAATGGAGCTACCAAATCTTTTGGTAATGGGAGGAGAATATCCTAGCTCGTAACCTGCTTACTTGCAAAATCTGTGCCTACATTAACATAGGTTCCCATAAAGAGAACGTAAGTAAACCACGACGGTACTCAGTAAGTAAAGCAATCCTCCCACTAAAGCTGGAACGAGACTTTGAAAGAAGTATATATATGCATGATATAAAAAAATTCTAAAAGCTTTTGATAAAGAGTTGAAACAAACAACTCATATATCTAGTATAAAGTTCTTCTTGACGTCATTCATAAAAATTCTCTTCTTTTCTTTTTTGAAAAAATAAAAATAAAAAATATTCAAATCGATAGATATATAAACTTTCTTGATACAATCCTTGTAAATTTTCCAAGGCATTTTCTTTTCTTTTCTGGGGAGTTCCCTTGATTCTGACATTCTTTCTGAATTCTGATTTTGATTCCGAAAATATTACCATATGATCGGTATGGTGGACGATCCCAGCCCGATCTCCTGGATCCCATTTCTGCGGTTCCTCATAGTTCAAGGTTCTAGCATGCTCGTGTTCTTGTGACTTACCAGGGCACTTCTATCATAGTGCCCGAACCAACAATACACTAATCCTACTCTTGCACGAGTAGTTTCGGGGTAACATAAACCACTAAAGGCTATGATCCCTTCTCAGAGATCTAAGGAAACTCCCAAAATGTTCTTTTGAGTAATTCTTGCATAACAAAATTTAAAACAATGATATATCTTCATAGTTCTCATCAAAACAGTTCCATAAAATCATGTAAAAGTAATTTTAAATATAGTCTATATATTAAAGAAATATATGCAAGTCATGAATGCATGAAACATGATTTATGGAACAAACAGATGATTCTTGAGTTATTAATCATGATAATCATTTAAGATCTTTTCTACAATTCTAATGGATAATATGAGTTCACTCGTTCCATTCAGAGCCCATATTAACACCCTATACAGTCTAGCAATAACTTATGGCATGATCTTTGTGAGAAGACAACTTTAGTAAAAGTATTGTCTCTACTCACCTTGATACCTTGATTTTGAATACCTTCATTTTCTCCAATCCAATAGGTTCAACTCACCAAACAAATCTACACATAGTTAATTTAAGAATCAATACTAGAAGTTCCCAGATTTCCAAAATGTAGAAACCCTAGATTTGATTCTTCTCTCCTTCTAGGGTTCATTGTTAATCTAAGTTCTTGTAATAGTTTATAGGATAAAATATCAACCTTAAACCTCTTTAACAATAGTAGTTGAAAGTGGTTACGAAACTTACCTTGAATCATGAAACCCTAGGTTAGTGGAGAGACCTTGTTTTTGAGTTCTTGTTGAGAATCTAGCTATTTTGAGATGGAATATTGTTAGAATTGATGTTTGGAAGTAGTATTCTAACGCTAATCGCATTGAAAACTCACCTTAGGTAGTATGAGAACTCTTGGATGACTTGAGTATGAGAGAGGAGGTTTAATGTTTAAAGAATGAGGCTATTTTCTCTCTCCCCGTCCTTTTTATTTCAATTTCACGCCTTTGACGTCACGGTCCGCGCCCAACGCCACCCAAAACACCCCAAAAAGTTTACTTCTGCCGTTGGCGTGTTGATTTGGGCCTAGCGACCTCCTGGGCGCCCAAGACGCGGCCCATTTTTCTGGCATGATAGTTTTCAGTAAAACGCCTATAACTTTTTATAGGAACATCGAAATGACAAATGGTTAGAAGTGTTAGAAACTAGACTTCAAGTTATTTCTTTTGATATATATATATATATATATCAAATCTCAATTCATTATATATTGATAGATACGCTCATTGAAACTTAGGTCATGTGGGACTAAGGTCATGTTCATCCCTTAAACATCTCCAATGTGTTCCAATTTACTCCTCTCGTCTGATAACCATCTATTCAACCTTATAAACATAAGATTTATGTATTTTATACCTTCATGTATTTTCACATACCTTTGTTTCCAACTTAGAGCTTGAGCGAGAACATAATACTAAACAAAAAATTTTCGGGGCTTTAATATTGTGTTGTGCTTCTAGACCCAATACTAAAAACAAGGACTCTTTTGATAGAAAAAATTGACCAAACCCGATGGTTCTAAAGGATTACCAACAAATGGCCGGCTGAACTAGGTGGGTCAAAAAAAGGCTGGCCAGTGTTTTGATTGATTACACATGTCGATGTACTCAATTAATTGGCGAGTACACAATTATAAAATATACCATCAGAAAATTGAACTGGGGTCTATACTATGTCAAGATACTCAACCAACATCATACAATGTGTGTTGGTGGATCCAGGAAGCTCAACCAACATCATACAATGGAAAGTTTTGGAACAAGAGAAGCTGATTGGGAACATAGTTCCGGTATCAAAGCTTTTGCCCAGGTTCAACCTAACAAGTGTTACAACTCGAGGAAAATTTGTGTTGCCCACACATGCCGAAGGAGTAACGAAGACCACCCTGTTCAAAGTGGTATATGGCGACATAGGCTATAATGCGATCTTTGGAAGGCCATGGATACATGAAATAAAGGTTGTACCTTCAATATACCTTTAACTATTAAAATTTCCGACACTTGAACGGATCAAGTAGATTAGAGGAGATCAACCAGATACAAGGGAGATGAACATAGTAATCGTATCCAGTAGCAAGGGCAAAGAAACAAATAAATAGCAATTATAAGAATCAATGCCTTTTTCCATCTCGATTGAAGATGATAAAGATGAGGCGTCATCAGAATTATATCAGGCACCGAGGTCTTTTCAGGTACCGGAGGAGAAAGATGAGACCAAATCAACCGCATAAGAGCTCAAATAAGTGGCCTTGTTCGAAGAATTTTTGGAAAGAAAATTCCATTTAGGAACAGGGTTGAGACCCGAACTCATGTCAACAATTATTGATTTTCTTAAATCTAACATTGATTATTTTGCATGGTCATATTCGAACATGACAGGTATTCTGGTGGAGATGGCAGTCCACAAGCTGAGCCTGGATCCTAACATCCCTCTGGTAAGGCAGAAGAAACGACTGATAGTAAAGGTCAGAAACAAGTTTGTTAAGGAAGAGGTAACCCAGTTACTTAATACATGTTCAATTCGAGAGGTAAGTCACCCTGATTGAATAGATAACGTAGTGGTAGAGCCTAAAAAGAATAATAAATTTAGAATGTGTACAGATTATGAAGATTTAAATAAGCATGCTCTAAAGACTCTTTTCCGTGGCCAAACATTGATCAAATGATTGATGCTACGGCCGTACATAAGTTCATGAGTTTTATCGATACTTATTTCGGGTATAATCAAATTTGGATGGACCCGGGATATCAAGAGAAGACTTCTTTCATCATAAATTTTGGCACATACTGCTATAACGTGATGCCTTTTGGGCTAAAAAATACCGAAGCCACTTATCAGAGGCTTGTTAATAAAATGTTTGAAAAACAAATAGGCAAGACAATGAAAGGTTATATTGACGACATGTTAGTCAAGTCTATTAATGCAGGAGATCATCTAAAGAATCTCTAAGAGATGTTTGACATTCTAAGAAAATACAATATAAAGCTCAATCCGGAGAAGTGTGCCTTCGAAGTTGGTTCCGGCTTGTTCTTGGGGTTTCTGGTCTCTCAACGAGGTATCAAAGTAAACCCCGAGCCATTAAGGATATCAGACCAGCTGACAAGCGTGAAGGAAGTACGGAGATTCACTGGTAGATTTCCGGCTCTAAGTAGGTTCATATCAAGGTCTTTGGGGAAGTGCCATCAATTTTTTTTTCTTTAAAAAAAGAAGAACAATTTCGCATGGACTCCGGAATGCCAACAGACACTGAAAGATCTAAAAAGGTACATGTCTATCCCTCTAGTGTTGTCAAACTAGGAGAAGGTGAGCAGCTATTGATTTACCTGGCGGTCTCAGAAGTAGCAGTAAGGGTTGTTTTGGTATGGGAAGAAGAAAGTACGCAATTTACCGTTTATTATGTTAGTAAAATATTATGGGGAGCGGAGACATGATATCCACACCTTGAAAAGTTGGCCTTAGCTCTCGTAGTTGCCTCTCGAAAGCTTAAAACGTATTTCTAATGTCACCTTATAGCCGTTGTGACAAATTTTCCCTTGAGGAATGTCTTTCATAAACCCGAGTTGTCGGGTCATTTGGCTAAATGGGTAGTCAAAGTTAGTAAATTCGACATTAAATACAAGCCTAGGACTGCAATCAAGTCATAATTTTTGGCCAACTCTGTGATCGATTTTAGTTCGAGATTAATGCCTTTTGTTGCTAAAGAAATAACGCTTGTATCGGGAGCGATATCAGGAGTTTGGACCTTGTTTACGAATGGAACTTCAAACGTAAAAGGGTCCGGTCTTTGGGTAGTATTAATCACTCCTTCGGGGGAAACCCTGAGACAAGCCATTAGAAATGTACCTTTAACTAACAATGAAGCCGAGTACGAGACTTTGGTTGCAGGACTTGAACTAGCTTGGGGACTACGTTCTGAGGTCATCAAAATAAAGTGCGATTCCTAGCTAGTGGTGAACCAAGTATAGAATTTTTGACACCAAGGAGGAGCGCATGCAATAAGGTTCAATTATTAATTTCTCTGTTCACAGAGTGGTCAATCATCCACATTCCCAAGGGAGGAAAATGTGAAGGCAGACACATTAGCGAATTCGGGTTCGTCCACAAAAATGAAAGGATCTGATTCCGGTGCGGTACTTCAATTGCTACATTCGATGTTGGATGTGGACGACTATTGCGAAGTCAATTCAACCAACTTAATCTGGGTCCGACGGGTGAGATTTGAGCTGGGACCTCCTCCTCAAGATCAATATGAGGCTTCACTGTGGGTGCTGTTGCTCGAGATCTAGGCTAAGCTCTGCCTTTGCCTCGGACTCTGGCTCGACCTCAGCCTTGGCCTCTGCCCTTGGTAGTAGCTGCCACAAGAGGCTCTGACTCCTGTCCGATCGCAGATGTTGTGCGTGTTCTCGCCATCTGCGAAAGAACAAGAATATAATGGTTCAATCATTAATGATTGAATAAAATCGCACGATAGAGAAGAAAAGAAGAGAAATTTTTCCTAAAACTCATAGCCTCTGGAATATAAGTACAAACGTCTCTGTACCGATCATCTAGACTCTACTAAGCTTGCTTATGACTCGTAAGACCTAGGTAACCTAGTGGTCTGACACCAACTTTTCACGACCCGGAATCCCAACCTCGGGATCATGATGGCTCCAAACATCCACTTTCTAGGCAAGCCTATGTGAGATAATTAAATAGCCAACTTTAATAGTTAAAAACACACTAATGATATACGACAAGAAATATAAACTCAATCTAACACAGTACTAGTATTGTAACACCCTGTACATACGGACTAGGTGTGAATATGTTAAATGGATATTAATTTGATATTAACTTGAGAGTGAGGAGCATTAGATCCGATAAAATCGACTATGTTTATGGAAGGTCTATCTTCCATCAAGATTTAGTGAGAATCGGTAAGTAATTTTCGGAAACTACAATCATAAAAGTTCTAGCCCATTGAAGTAGATTTCCAATGATATATTGTGAAGCTTGAACGGATCTTTGGGTAAAATGTTATGTGAGGTTTACTGGAGAATGCACAGTATGTGCGCCTAGGTGCGCGCCCAGATGGTCCCGTGCGTGGCCGTGCACTTCTGTCAGTGTTACCGCCCTTTTGCGGGTTTAAGTGCGCAGTTGGGCCGTTAGGTGCATGAGAGTGCACCCAAAGAATCATTTTTTAAGCCCTACATCGTTCCCCACACCCCAAAACAGAAAAACTTGTTCTAGAAAGGGAAGCTCTCAAGAACCTAACTCCTCAAAGATCCCTCACCATCCAAGGTAAGTTATGATGGTGATTCTAAGTTAATTTTAATTTCCCAACACCTTATTAATATGGGTAAATCATATAAATCATTAGATATTGATTGGGACATCATAGTTGAGAAAAATAAACCCTAGAACTCGAATTCAAGAGGATTGAACTTGAGAAAAAAACCCTTCGCGCGTGTGTAGAGAGAGAAGCTCTGGCAATTTTCTGGCGATTAGAGAGAGAAACACCTCCCATGGCTACGCCGGCCATTGGCCAGCCTATAATGGAGGTTGGTTGGTCGTCTAACAACCCTAAACAGATTCCCCAAACATCTGATAACCCTACTCCAATCCAAACCTACGCTAAAATCCTCCAGCCACAAACATTAAATGCCCTCATGCACGTAAACCCCGTAAACCTAAAGCATGTCGAGTACCTTCATGGAGAACCAATGGTGAGATGGAAGAAGACTGAGGTTAAACAATCGATATTGCAACAAGGATTACACTTAGCATTTATGGGAAAAGTTTCTTATGGAAAACTAGTGATACATGAGTTGAGGAAGGCTATTCCAATTCTATGTGAATTAAAAGGATCATGTTCGATAGGTTTGATTGAGGATACATATGTTTTGATCAAATTATAATTAATGGAAGATTATATTCACGTGTTTTCCAAGCAAGCATTTTAATTGAAGGCTCAAGTAGATTTATGGAAGATGAGATGCACAAAATGGAGCCCATGGTGATGTTGAAACGCCTATTGCAATTGCCTGGATTTTGTTTCAGGATCTTCCTCCTATTTTTTTGGTAAGGACTTTGTGTTATCATTAGCTAATGTAGTAGGTAGTCCTTTGCATGTTGATTTGTCCACACAAAATGGCACAAGAACTAGTTGTGCCAAGGTCAAAGTTGAAGTTAATCTACTTGCTACACTACCTCAAAGAATCAAAATTATTGAAGAAGAAGATGAGACTGGTCCTGAGGAGTCTAAATGGATCAAAATTAAGTATGCTTACATGCCTAAGTATTGTAAGACATGTAAGAAACAAGGCCACAATGAGAGTGAATGTTTGGTTATTCATCCAGAGTTGCATAAAAAATTTAATGAGGAAGGTGATGATCAAGGTAAGGAGAAAGCAGCGGTGGTGCGTAGTGATGCAATTGGGACTACTGCTAACACTTATAAAGTGTTGTCTAGAGGAAAAGTGGTTAGGAAGCCTATTCCTAATCAGGAAAAACAAGAATGGATGCAAAGAAGGAAGAATAGATATCAACGAGATAAGAATGGGCATATTATTGAAGCTTCTAATGACCAGGATGGTGATAAAATTGAAAGGGAAAGCCAAAGAAGATGCAGTAACAACCAAAAATGCATTTGATGTACTGGAAGTTGAAGATTCAGACAAGGCAGTTTTGAGGATCACTGAAGGCAAAAGTGAAGAAAATAGAAAGGATAAAAATAAAGAACAAGGTGATAATCAATCCAAAAAAGGGAAGGAGAAGGAAAAGTTGAAAAATTCCGTAAATTCCAGCACTACTCCTAAGGGCAGTGGGATTAGGCTAGCTAAAAAGAAGGAATTCCAAATCCTATAGGAGAAGGGATTCAAAAGCTCCAAGACCTAAAACGTGTGTACAAGAAGCTGTTGAGAAAATCCTTGAAAAAGAAAAGAATGGTAATCCTACTCCTACTGGGAATGGAAATAGGTCAGCTACAAAAGAAGGAACTTCCAATCCTTCTGGGGATGGGGTTAATAATGCGCTAGTTGGTTTAACTCCTAGTTTTATTGGTAATAGGAGTAGGGATGAGTTAATGAAGGAAATACCTGTTGAGGATATAAATGTTACAACAAATTACTCATGCCAATAAATCCCATCGCAAACAATTGATGATAGCTCAAAGTGAATTGACACATCAGAGACCATGACTGATACAAGGAAAACATGGGGAAATGAAGTTGAGGAAGTGGATATCACCATCATAGTTCATTTAAATGATCAGGGCAATGAACTAGCTGAAATTTCTCAAGACCTAAAGGAGGGTGGTATTGAGGCCCAAGCTACAGTAAACCCTAATTGCCTAGAAATTAGGGTTGAAGATAATTAGTGTTCTAATTTTAAGTAATCAGTGCCATCAATTTGGGGTGATAGACGATCATCTAAGGAAGCTAGAAAACAAGGTGGATCAACTTGATCATCGTTGGAGAGCAAACAACTCAACGAAATAGTAAACCCTAGCAAAACTGAGGAGATTGTGGCCATTGTTGATGGTGTTCCAGTGTATGCGTTAGGGAGGGATCAAGTTGATGATGTTAATATGAATGTAGTGAATGATACAATAGGGTCAGAATAACAAACATGCAATGGGAAGGGTAGTGTTCCTAATGGAACAGTAAATTTTGGGCAGACTGCTACAATAATTCCTGGATTAAGCAGTGTTTATGAACTTCAATTCAAGATGATGCAAGTTGTTGTGTCTTCTATGGAGCAGAACAAGATGAGTGAAGAGATAGATGGACATGACAAGAGGCAATTTGAGCAAGATTTTGTCCCAAGAACATCAGGAGTTGTAGAGGCAATTCCAATGGCTTGTGAGTCAGACACTCATCAAATTATGCAATTGTAGGTAAATGTCCCATTGAAGAATCCTTTGTAGACTTTACATGACTTAGTCACACATAATTTGGCACCAGTGGAAGGAGACATAATGAGATAGCAACAAATGGAGGAAGAAGGAGATGATGAATTAGCTGTTGGCAATTTTAAACAAATGACAAAGGAAGTAGATTTATCACCTAGAGCTAGTGCAAAGGGAGGTAGAAAGACAAAGAAACAGCCACAACATAAAGATCCATTGTCACCTTTAAGGATCATGCTCAATAGGGCACTCTCTCAATCTAAATGATGATGATCAAGACACTTATTTGGAACATTAGGTCTGTGAATACACAACAGGCCTTCCCTAGGGTGATCAATATGCAAAGGGAGCACAATTTATTTGTCATTGCTTTGATGGAGTCATTTCAGAATAAGGGGTACATATAAAGATATAGAAGGAGATTGAATATGGAGACAACTATGAAAATATTAATGGGAAGATATGGTTGTTTTTTTATGCTGTGGTGGAATGGGAATTAATTGTGTATACTGAACAACATGTGACTATAAATGTATTTCACCATGACTTTGGGTAGCATATCATGATGACTTTTGTTTATGCAAAATGTTCAGCTTTAGAGAGACTGGAATTGTGGGATCATCTTATTACATGGCAAGTGATATGGAGTTGCCTTGGCTAGTAGGAGGGGAATTTAATATGGTGTTACAGGAAGATGAGAAGATAGGGGGACTGCCAATACATCATCCTGAATATAAGGATTTTTCCTTTTGTGTTAATTCATGTGGATTGTTTGATCAAGGTTACAAAGGGAGTCCTTTCACATGGTGGAATGAGAGACCTGATGCTGAGTGTATATTCAAGAGGTTGGATAGGATCTTTGTGAATTTAACATTCCAAAACATGATGTCAACTATTAAAGTGGAACACTTAATCAGAACTGGATCAGATCATGCGCCATTATTCATGTCATGTGGGGAGAAGACCACAAACTTTGTCAAACCATTTAGATTCTTGGACTTCTGGGCCAAACATGATACTTTCATAGAGGTGGTGAGACAAAATTGGACTGCTGACTTTATTGGTGATCCTTTCCTAATGTTCAAGCAAACACTCAAGAAGGTGGAGGCAAAATTGTCAAAGTGGAGTAGGGAGACATTTGGTGATATCTTCAAGCAAATAGCTATATTGGAGGACAATGTTAGGGTAAATGAGATGCTGTTTGAGGAGGAGCCTACTATAGAGAACATGATTGTTCTTCAAAAAACTCAATAAGAATTGAAGAAGTATTTGAGTATAGAAGAGCAATACTGGAAGCAAAAAGTTGGAATAACATGGTTTGTTGAGGGTGATAGGAATACTAGTTTCTTCCACAACCATGTTAATGGCAATAGGAAGAAGTTACAATTGAAAAGGATCAAAATGGAAATGGGGTATGGCTTGAAGATCAAGAGAAAATGGCTAATGCTGTAGTGGATTTCTACCAAATACAGTTCACTAATGAAGGGGATCCTAATGATTTCTCAATGCTTGAGAATGTACCTTCTATGGTGACTTTGGAGCCGAATTTGGAGCTGAGTAGATTTCCAACATTAGAGGAAGTTAAGGCTGATGTTTTTAAGCTAAGTGGAGAGAGTGCTAGTGGTCCTGATGGATTTACTAGACTATTTTATCAAGCATGCTGGGATCTAATTCTCTATGAAATACACAATATAGTACTACATTTCTATGAAGGAGCTGCACTGCCTTAGTCTATCACCCATACTAATTTAGTATTGTTGCCAAAGAAGCCTAGAGTGGAGACTTTATCTGACTTAAGACCTATAAGCTTGAGTAACTTCATCAATAAGGTCTTGTCCAGAGTTTTATATGATAGATTGGAGAAATTCCTGCCTTCTTTAATATCTCCAAACCAGTCTGGATTTGTGAAATGGAGGAGTATTTTTGAGAACATCTTGCTTACTCAAGAGATTGTGACTGACATAAGATTGAGAGGCAAACCTGCAAATGTTATTATTAACTTAGATATGAAAAAGTCTTATGACAGAGTGTCATGGAAATACTTGTTACATGTGCTAAGGAGAATGGGATTTTCAGAACATTTTATTAATATGGTGTGGAACTTGGTGTCTAACAATTGGTATTCAGTATTTGTGAATGGACAATCCTCAGGATTCTTCAAGTATACAAAGGGATTAAAACAATGAGATAATCTATCTCCTGCTTTATTCATTTTATCAACTGAGGTTCATTCAAGGTCTTTGAACAAGCTCTTTAAAGACAAATCATTTGTTGGATTTGGTATACCTAAGTGGTCTGATCCTCTAAACCACTTGGCTTATGCTGATGATACCATAATCTTTGCATCTGCTCACTCTCCATCTTTGAGAAAGATTATGGCAGTATTGGGAAGTTACGATAAGGTGTCATGCCAGATGATCAATAAAGACAAGAGCTCCTATTATATGCATTCTAAGGTAGTACATGGGCTATTTCAGGCAGTTGGTGATATCACTGGATTTGCAAGAGGCAAATTCTCCTTCACATAATTAGGGTGTCCTATATTTTACATCAGAAGGAGGAAGGAGTACTATGATGATCTTATCAAAAAGGTGAAGGCTAAACTGAACTCATGGAAAGGAAAACTACTGTCTTTTGGAGGAAAAGCAACACTCATCTCTAGTGTGTTGCAAAGTATGCCAGTTCATATGTTGTCAGTTCTTGATCCACCAAATAACATCCTGGAGCATTTACATAAGGTATTTGCAAGATTCTTTTGGAGTACAAAGGAAGAAGGTAGGAGCAGGCATTGGGCTTCATGGCAGAATCTATGTCTTCCCAAAGAATAAGGGGGTCTAGGCTTTAGATCCCTACATGATGTCTCAAGAGCATTGTTTGCTAAGATATGGTGGAACAAATACTGCAAGAAGGAGTTACCCATAGTTGTGCAATTTAGAGAGGGATCTCATGGATGGAGACAAATGTTAAATGCTAGGGAAGAAGTTGAACATGAGATACTGTGGGAGATGAAGAGTGGAACAACTAATATATGGCATGAAAACTGGACTAGTTTGGGAGCTTTATATCATGTGTTACCTGAAGAATTCCAAATCTATGAGGATCTACAAGAGGTGGTAGAATTGAGACAAGGTGAATCATGGAATGACCAATTACTTGATCAAAGTTTACCTGAAGAAATTGCTGATCACATTAGGTTTAATGTGCATTATGAGGGTAGTGAGGACTATTGGGACAGACCATGTTGGATGCCAACATCATCTGGTAAGTTCAGTGTTAGTAGTGCTTGGAAGATCCTGAGGTATAGAGTTGATCCTAATCAGGAGTTCAAATAAATGTGGACAAAATGATTGCCATTCAAGATATCCTTCTTCAAGTGGAGATTGTGGAGACAGAAATTAGCTACTAATGATATGTGGAAGAGGCAAGGGCAGATGGTTATGTCTAGATGTTGGTGTTGTCAGCATCCTCAAGAGGAAACCCTAGAACACATATTCTTAACTAGCCCTACTGCATCAAATGTGTGGAGGTTATTCATGGGAGCTGTAGTCATTGCTGTACCGTTAATCCGATTGAAACAAGTGATAAGGCATTGGTGGAATGCACAATGTTGTCCAAAGTTAAAGCCTGTTTTAGGCAGCTCTAGCAATCATCACTTGGGAGTTATGGAAGAAGAGGAATGCAGGCAAACATTGAGGATCATTGTCTACTAATAGGGTAATTCATGAAGTAAATAAGACATTACATCAATTGGCAAGGGTTAGGTGGCATGTCTATCCAACATTCCTTTTCTATGGCCAGACATGATCCAGTTCTTTGAAGCTTATAAACCAATCTTGATCCCTAGGAGAGTTACTTGGCAGCTTCCTCCTTATGGTTGGTATAAGTGCAACACTGATTGGGCATCAAAAGTAAACCCTAGCCCTAGTTCTCTTGGCTTTTGTGTGAGAAATGATGTAGGGGATTTGGTGTATGCAAGGGCAATGGATCTAGGGGTGACTACAAATGTTGTAGCAGAAGCAAAGGTAATAGTGCAAGGTTTGGAATACTGTGTGGATTATGATCTCCACCCTCTTATTTTGGAGACATAATCATTGGTGATGAAGAAGGTGATTGAAGGGGAATGGGATCCACCATGGGTCATTGCTCAGGATGTGCAGAAAATTAAGGAGATGAGGGACAACTTCAATGTGATCTTTCAGCATGTGTTCAGAGAAGGCAACACAGTGGAAAATTTTATAGCTAACATGGTTTTTTCTGTTGCAGGTACAACTGAATTTCACTCATTTTTTGAACTGCCTTTTGTAGGGTGGAGGTTGATCAATCTTGATAAATCACAAACTCCTAATCTTAGGGTTAGGATAACTAAGACAAGAGCTCCAGATTAATGATTCTACAAGGTTTGATACTGCACCTTGCTGGCTTGTCACATTGGTTTGCTCAAATCTGTATGCTATTAGGGTATGTTCCAGTGGTATTAGCAGGGTTACATGCTCATTCTGGAGATGCTTTAATGGTGTATAGATGCTTTCACATAAGCAGGCTGTGGATAGTGCACCTTACACTATTATTGGATTGTTCAAGGTTTACTCATGAGTAAGGACATAACCTGCATTGCTTGTTTTTGATTTCATGGTAACAATGTTCTTGAGTATGTTCTGGATAGATGGTTATTACAACACAAATACTGGGGTCCAATAACCTCGATAGGATGGCTGTTTATCTATGTATTTGTGTGTGCTGCTAGGATGTTATCCAGTGGTATTGGTATGTTTTCATACCCAATCTGGAGATGTACTGGTAGTGCACATAAGCTTCTCATTCTCCAGATTTGGCTTATATGGATAGGTATTTGCTGGCTAGTGTTGATGCATTATATAGAGACCTGTAAGGGCATTATACTTATTGATCACATATATTCAGCTCTACAGGATGGTTCAATGGTTAATAAACACTTATTAGGGTTTCTGGAGGGTGTAGGGTTTCAGAACAATTTGCTTTGTAAGGTTAGGACATTATTCTGTGGTATTGACATGTATACATGTCCAATTTGGAGGTGTTTTAGCATAACTGGCATATGGTATAAGCTTCATATAACTACACCATTCATTGTTTATTCCTGGAGTATATTATTTTACACAGGTTTACATTGGATTGTGCTTTAGTTAATTCATATGTGGGAAGCATTATTGATGCATCCACGGATCAACTACATGGATGTTTGGTCGATTCTATTTGGTGATGTTGGTTGGAGATTCACATTTGCCTTGTCCTATGGAACGTAAAACTTGGTGCTTGGTGAGAGCTTTGGAGGTGATACATTGAGGTTTTGCACTTGGCTAGTGGATACACACATCTCCATATGTGGAGAGTTGGCATGGACATAATTTGTAGTAGTTAGCATTTTATATTTCATTAGCATTATCTTTAGCTTAGCATTTTTGAGATTTGTTTGGCCAAATTGTAGACATTGGATCCTTGTTTTTGATTATTTATATATTAGCCACTAGGCATCCTGCCTAGTGGTATATTTTCTAAAAAAGAGGATTGAATTTTAACTCATTCTCTGAATTTCCAAGTGCAGGGAGGAGATTACTCAACCTTGAAAAGGCCCATATCCCTAATCTTAGGGTGAGGGTAGCAAATAGGAAGGCTCCAAGTTAATGCTCATATTTGTTATCACATGGCCTGAACATGACTAATGTTTTATTGTGTATAATGTGTGTGTGGTGTTAGGCTATTTCTCGATCGTACTAGCATGTTATAATGCTCATTTTGGGGGTGGTTTAACATCACATAGACCTATGGAGTCAATCAGGCATCTCATAGGGTCCATCATGAGCTCAAAAGGTATAAGGCTTCTACTAGTTGTGATTTGGTTCTGCTACATTTGTTCACATAAGTGTATGACTGCACGTATGATCAACTTCTTGGTTTATGAATTCTCGGTGTTGGAATATCAAATGGAGTATATCTACTCACCTGAAATTCAAGGAAAACTGCTTCTTGAATTTGTTCCTCATAATTACAGTATAGTGTCATATCATTGTCCAGTGATATTAGTGTGCATGCATGCTCAATCTGGAGATGAGAAAACACTATATTGTCCTCATACTTCAAGCAGGAAGTACTGTCTCTATTCTTTATCCATCAGCTTCATGTACAGTCTCAAAGGTATATGGAACACAACATTGAGAAGGCATTGCTACACTTGGATTTTTCAATCTTGGATAGATTCATTGCAGTGGTGTGATTGTTTGGAGTCAACACTTACCTTGTATATTAGGATCGTATCCTATGGAATGCATAACCTGGTGCCTGGTGAGAGATTTGGAGGTGCTACTTGGTTTTTGCCCTTTGTCATTGGATTCACTTGCACTACTTTCTGGAGGCATATATCCCATAACATTGTAATATATAGATTAGTATTCCTATTATTGGTATTAAGTAGTAGTGACAGTCAATTTCTACATTCTTTTAGGGATCTTGTAATTTTTGGACCCAACTTTTTGGGATTTTATTTATATATTAGCCACTAGGCAGCCTGCCTAGAGTATATTTGCTTTAAAAAAAAGAGGATTGAACTTCAAAAAGGTAATGTCTTTACCCTCTAATTGATTATACCATTGGATTAATGATTATATACTCTAGTTCATGAGATATGAGTTGATGGGTTTGACAGAAAAACATGAACGATTATAAGTTTGGGTTGTTGATTATTAATTATTGGTTAAGGGTGTTGTTTATCTTATGGGTGATGAATAATGATATTGATTATAACAATTTGAAATTTTAGATATAGCGCAAGAGAATGGGTTGTTGGGTGTAGAAACACCACTAATAAGGGCTATGAAGCTTTATGCCCACCAAGTGTTTGATAAAATGTCTAAGTACCTAAAACATGAGCATTAGTGCTAGTATTGGTTCCTCTTAACATATGTTGCCATAGATTACTATTGTAAGAGGTGATGAACATTGTGATACACTCAAAAGGGGAAAATCCAAGGTATGTGAGGCTAACTCTCTATGTTTGAGAATGTTAATGATTCTCCCTACACTACATTTCTTTTACGACGTTACTACTTGCCTCAGAAATATAGTTAAGCCTAGTTCCTTGAATAGTATCAGAATTTCTATTATCTAGATTCATAACTCGTGCATGACTTCCATTCTGAATGCTGTGATCTTAGTTCATAATCAATATAGACTTGGGTTTGATTCCCATGAGTCTCAATCTAGATTACTTCATAAGTAATTGAAGTTTCAGTTTTCATAATCAGTTCAAGAATACATGTCTCAGTCTAGTCCTATTCAGTATTCAAGTATCATGTAACTCAATATGATTCAGTATTTCAGCATCACATATTGCAGTATGATTCTTAGTTCCTGAATTTAAATCCCTGAATGTTGAACACTTGTGTTAGGGACTGAGGCCGTAGTTTATATTCTTTATGCATATTTGTGCCTGAGGTCGTAGTTTATGCTTTATGCATGTTTGGGCCCGAGACCGTAGTTTATGCTTTACGCATTTTTGGGCCTGAGGTCGTAGTTATGTATATGTATACTTGGGCGTGAGGTCGTAGCTTGTGCATATATATATTGGGCTTTAGGCTGTAGTTTATTCAGATAAACATGTTGCTTATCATTCATAAGAGGGAGTATTCATATCCTTACTTCCTTTAATAATTATCAGCTATCGGTTATCCTTTCAATTTCAGTTTCAATAGTTATCAATTATCAATTCTCAGTTATCAACTTAGTATCAGTTTCAACATTTATAGTTATTTCTTTTAGTTGCTTTACATACCAGTGCAATTCAAATGTACTGACGTCCCTTTTTCCCGGGGCCTACATCTCACGATGTAAGCAATGATTTACAGGTCGACGATTCAGAGCGCTAGGATTCTCGTACCAGCTATTTGGTGACCCCAATTCTTTTGGGGCTTTATTATAACCTTACAATCTTCAGTATTTTCAGACAGCTAGTGTTTTTAGTACTTCATTAGAAGCTTCATGGACTAGAGTAATAGTTAGATAGAGTCGCATGCTTTTCATGTTAAGCTATGTTGGCTACAAATATGTTTCGAAATTGTATTAGTATTTATGCACTTCGATTTATATTATTTAGACTTTCAGTATATCAACATGTGTAAGTTTATCTTTCGCATTCAGTATGTTATGATATCACTTGTTGATTCAGCTAGCAGTTGGTTCGCTCGGTCACAGTAGTTAGTCACCAGGTGTCGTGTTACGTCCAGGCCCAAGTTCGAGGTTTGACAAAGCTTGGTATCAAAGAACTAGGTTCAAGAGTCCTAGGGAGTCTATGAAGCCGTGTCTAGTGGAGTTTCCTTTATATGTGTGTGCCGGCCACTCATATAAACGGTTAACTACCAAGAGATCCAAGATTGTCTCATTTCTTTCTGCTTTACATCGTGCCATGAAGCTTAGAGCAATAGTTAAACTTCTCTTCCTATCGAATTCCAGACGTATCGAATGCCCAAGCGACGGGCAAGAAAAGTCCCAAGGTTCTAGAAAGGATGATTTGCCCATTGGGGTATAACTATGGAGTACAGTTTGGTAACAAATGAGACTTGAGAGGATGTTGAAAGTGGGATGCAATGGATAGTAGTAAGATTAAAGCATAATCTTATCATAAAGTACAAATGCAGTTATCATGTTTTATGGTTATCCATTTACCTCAGTTACCAGTTATGCTGTCTTTCAGTTAGCAGGTTTATGGTTATTTAGTATACTAGTATTCAGTTACTAGATCACCAATTTTCAGTGTATCCTAATTTTGGTAACTTGTGAGTATACAATGATGCCTATGGGTGCTAAAAGAAAATGTAAATGACAGTGGTAATAGCAAAATCTTCACATATTTTAGGTCCAGATTAAGACCCAAGACTCACCGGACGGTGCATGAAGTGATTTATCAGATGACGGTATACTCTAAAGGACAAGTTTGTGTATGGTAGTGTATCCATATGTGTTTTACCTCATGAAACAATTTCATTTTTAATTCTCGAAAATGGAGCCACATGTTGGATGATGATAGTGCATATGTCAGAACCCATAGTGTAATAGGTTAAGAATTTAAATGAAATGTGCATATAGTTTTGGACAGAAAAAAGGCCTAAGGGAAAAATATCTAGGAGTAAGAAACATTGGTCATTACCAACGATGTGTTTTTTTTGTACGAATCATGAATATGACTAAGAATATATGATGTACAAAATGAGAATCAAGAGCAGGCGATATTGAATTTTATGGAATGATTTTAAGTTGTTTAGATTTATTCAAATCAGAATTAGAAAGTACCACGTTAGTGAATTACTATAAGAACCATCTATTATTGTGAGATAAAAGATATGACAGTTCCCCCTTAGGTTAAGTGACTGAGTATGTACTAAAAATGTTTATAGTTTGGTATGATATTGAAGTGTATAGAATGTTTGGGGTCAGATATTCCGATTTCGTTTAAGCCAAAATGAAATTTCCCTAAGTATGATTCATGTACATAGTTCAAAACAAGATAATATGTGACCGTAGAATATGTCCAGATGGTGATGGAAGTTAGGAGTAACCTTATGCTTAAATTTAGTTATTCAAAACAGAACAAGAAAATATGATACTAGCAGGTGGTTAGTAAAAGAATAGTAAGTAAGTTTTGAGTAGATACAGTGAATTAGCAATTTCAGCAGAGCTAGTAGAGGTAAGATTTGATTCACTTAGCCAGGTTAAATCTAGTGAGTGGAGGACAGTTTGAAATATCGAACATGTGTTAGAACCCAAAGAATTTAAGTTAAACTCAAAGTACAGTGACCGTGGAAAAAATATCAGCTAGCAGTAAGAGTGCAAACTACAGAAGAATAGCCTTTAAGAGTTATCGAAAAGAGGTTTCCCTAAGATTGACAGAGTGAGAAGAGTTAAATCATTAAGATTTTATATGATAGCTATGAATACATTAGCTTTCTATTTATGTAAGTAATCTAGTTTTTCCTAGTAAGGAATATTTCTCAGAAGTAAGGCGGAAGATGAGTCGTCGTTGATGTAAAGTGCAAAGAATTGTAGAAGATAAAGAAAGTCCCAAACAAAAGAGAAGGATCTGAAAGTACAAGACCTTAACCTTTGGTCTAATGGGGAGATGTAGAAATCGTCACTAAGTCCAGTTAGAGATTTGAAACACATAGTTAGCATGGGATGTAAAAAACAATAAAATTATGCCAGTTGTGTATCACGAGGGTAGTGTCATTTCACGGGACTCTAATCTTCAGAGTATTGGTCAAAGAATTAGGTCACAATAATGCTGTAAATTTTTTCAGGAAGTACCTTAAAAAGATAATCAAGTATGGGAAGTATAGCTCATGATTGAGGCAGACAAGAGAACTATGGTGAAAGAAGTTCACCACTTAGTCAAGCTAGGAGTTCGAGAAGTTATTATAACGTAAATGTAATAATTATAACATAAATGCAATGGAACGACATCACACTTCGTGATTTCACTCTCTTCCCCACCATGTAACAATGATAATATGAATTCGAGTAATAAATAGCATGAAGAATATATTTAACGTCAAATAAGACACCAAGATACCAAACTTCAACTTCCAGATATTTGCTAATTATAAAAGGGCAATAATTACGAAATGAATAATTAAAGAAATAATAATCTAACCTAAACATGGATATAATAATTAACAAAACAATAAAATACAAGGAAACAAGTTCCACCTGCATGCTTTAACCCAATAATAATGCATAAGTACTTGTCACCTCACATATATGTTGTTCCCACACATAAAAAATGTAACAAATAGACTAACAAGTCCTAATACCTCAAGTCAAGGTTAACCACGACACTTACCTCGCTCCGCAATCAAATCAAAGCTCAACCGATGCCTTTCCTATAAAATTCTCCGCCAAACCAATCGAATCCAACCAAATGTAGTTCAAACAAATCAAAATGAGCTTTAGAAACTACCCACGAGTAAAAAAGATTCAATCTTTAATGATTTTAGAAAAAGTCAACAAAAGCCAACCCCAAGCCCGTTTGGTCAAAATTCGAGATTTGGACAAAAACCAATTACTCATTATGTGATTAGTTTCGAAATCCGACCTCAAATTGAGGTCTAAATCTCAATTTCTCAAAATTCCTAATTTCTACCTAAATCCCTAATTTGTACCACGAATAAAAGCAAATTTAAAGGTTAGAATTCAATGGGTGTTGATGAAAATGGAATAAAACGAGTTAAAATCTACTAAACTATGAAGTTGGGATGAAATTTCTCATCAAAATCGCCTCTAGGCTGAGCTCAAACATAGAAATGGGTTAAATCTCGACTTTGGGATATTTAAGTCACTAGGCTCCAGGCCTTATCTGTCACGACCCGATCGGTCATTTTGAGCTCTAGCGTGTCGTTCAGCGGTTTGAGGCCGTGAGCAGCTTCATTTCAGGTATTATGACCCGAGGGCGTGGTCTGAATTGAATTTCAGGAAGTTTGGAATTTATTTGGAAAGAAAATTATCATTTTAGAAGCCGTAAGTTGGAGGAATCAACTAAGATTGGAATTTTGAGTAAAAGACCTCCGAATCAAGATTTGAAGGTTCCTTCAGGTTCGTACGATGATTTCAGACTTAGGTGTATGTCCGCATCGGGTTTTGAATAACCCGGGAGCGTTTCGACATATATTATGGAAGTTAGCAGTTTAGAAGAATTTCATAGATTTGGGCTTGAAGTGCATTTCAAAGTTGTTGATGTCCGTTTGGGATTCCGAGTCTGGGAACAGCTTCGTATGATGATTTGGAGTTGGGAGCACGATCTAAAGTGAATTTAGATGTTCGTAGGTCATTTTGAAGTCATTTGGCTAAAGATAGAAATTTTAAGGTTTTTGAGAAATCCGACCGGAAGTGGATGTTTTGATATCGATTTCGGAATGTGATTTCGGAAGTTTGAGCAGGTCCGTAATGTTGAGTATGACTTGTGCACAAAATTTTAGGTCAATCGAACGTGATTTGATAGGTTTCGACATGGGATGTAGAAGTTGGAAACTTCTAAGTTCATAAAGTTGGGATTTGAGTGCGATTCGTAGTTTCGATGTTGTTTGATGTGATTTGAGGCCTCGAGCAAGTCCGCATTATGTTTTGGAATAGGTTGGTATGATTGGACAGAGTCCCAGGGGCCTCGGGTGGATTCCGGGTGGTTAACGGATCAAGTTGAGAGTTTGAAGAAGGCTGGAATTGCTGTCATCTGGTGTGATCCGCACCTGCAAGGATTTGACCGCAGGTGTGGGCCGCAGGTGCATCTTTGGCGCCGGAGGTGCGAGAGTGGGCAGGCTAGGCTGGGATCGCAGGTGCGATGGAATTTCCGCACCTGCGAAGCCGCAGGTGCGGACAATGGGGCGCATGTGCGATCTTGGGCTGGGGTTGAGGAAGCCGCAGGTGCGGGAGATTGGTCGCACCTGCGGGAGCGCAGGTGCGGAGGTAGGACCGCAGGTGCGAAAATCGGCCTGGGCAGAATGTTTTAAAACAAGGATTTTGGTTCATTTGTCTTCATTTCTTCTTGGGCTTAGGCGGTTTTGGGAGGCTTCAAAGAGGATTCCTTCATGCAATGTCAAGGTAAGTAACTCCTTCATGCTTCTAAGTTAAATACAAGATTATATGCATGAATTAGGCATGGAAATTGGTAGGAATTTGGGAAATATTGAAGAAACCTAGAAAATGGAAAGTTGAATTTTTAGCCAGGAATTGAGCATGAATATTTGAGTTAGTAAGGCTATGGGTAGAATATATCTTCAAGAAATTTCGGATTTCGGGCACGTGGGCCCGGGGGAATTTTGGTCATTTCACTAAGCGGGGTTGGGAAATTATATAATTTGGAATTTTTTGCAAGATTAGAGTGTATTTTCATTGGGTTGTCGTTGTTTGGATAGTTTTGGGGCGTGGTGCGTCCGTTTGGAGTCATCGGAAGGGCTTGGAGGCCGGTTATGGAATCTCGGAGCGAGGCAAGTCTCCTTTCTAACTTTGTGAGGGGGAATTGTTCCCCTAGGTGAACTAATTAAGTATGTGTTACTATCTGCGGGGTCTGCGTATGCACGAGGTGACAGGAGGCCGTGCGTAGCCACTATTATGTCATGTCCGGGTAGCCTAGGACCCACCAGCATGCCTTACTTGTTGTACCTGTGATCTTGTCTATGATATTAGACTGCTAATATAATCGAAATTGTAATTTAATAAATAAGGAAGATTAGAGTTTATTTTCTAAATCATCTAAAAAGAGAATTTATTTCCTTCGCGGGCAATTGTATTTCCGAATAAGTTTGTGTTATTAAACGTTAAATAAAACTCGGCAAGTGAATTTCAAAAAAAGGGGTTTAAATACTATTTTGCGGTTTTTAAAAGAGAAATCTGTCATTTATTTGGTTACTTGTTTTCCTGACGTATTCGTGGTGGACTGTTTATTGTGCATGACTGCATGTGACCGCTTCGCAATACATTCCGCGAGCGGAGTGTTATTGCCCCCACTCTCATGGGAGCGGGCCGTATGCCACGACAAGATTGAAAGACATATTATGGTTTGGGCTGTTCGACCCTCGGCAGTGCACAAAGATGATTATTATGATGGCTCAGGCCGGTTGTCCTTATCCAGTATGCACATGCTAAATTGTTTAATGTTTTCTTCATGATTTTTGAAGTGATAAGATATTTGGGGGAAAATAAAGAAGAAATTGTGGATTTATGTTATTTGGAGGAAAACAAAGAGGAAATTGTTTATTTAAGATATTTTGGAAAAATAATGAGAAAGTGGTGACTATTTGTTTATTTCCAGTATTTACTTGGTTTCAATGCCTTATATATATGCTGTTTTACTACCTTCACATGCCTATTGTGTTCATCTTATACTGTTAATTAATTTGTTGGCCCTTAGTGAGTGTCTAATTTGACCTCTCGTCACTACCTCTCTGAGGTTAGGCGAGCGACTTATTGAGTACACGTTGTTTTTGTACTCATGCTACACTTGCCGTGCATTTTATTGCACAGGTAATTTCATAGCAATGTGGAGGATTCAGAGACTTAGGCAAGCTGCATCATCCGGAGGCGATCCGCAGCTGACAGAGTCTCTTTCGTACTGTATTTATTACATTATTTTAAATTTTCTTGTCCAGTTGTATTTCAGACAGGCTTTGTAATGATTGTATAAATTCTTAGAAATTGCTCACGTACTTGTGACACCGAGGTCTGGGATATGTGTTGGGGTATATTTGTTAAAGTGTAATATTTAAACTATTATTTTACTTAACAGATTTTTATTTTGTTAATATGTAATAAAGTGCAAGGAAATGTTTTTCATAAATGTCTTAAATCGAAAATTATTTCGATTAATTAATAATTGGCTTGCCTGACAATGATGTCCGGCGCCATCACGACCTTATGGATTTTGGGTCGTGACAGCATGGTATCAGAAATCTAGGTTCCCTTAGGTCTCATGAGTCATGAGCGAGTCTAGTACAGTCTTGCGGATCGGTATAGAGACGTATGTACTTATCTTCGAGAGGCTACAGGGCTGTTAGGAGTACTTCCCTTCTTGATTCCTCATCGTGCGATTTGATTCCTTTGAGGCTTATGCCTATGTTTATTCCTAATCAATCTTACACGTCGCAAGCGCTTGCTATGAATTAGGGATTTGAGGAATTGAAATGGTGCTACAGATGTAATTCGAGATATTTCCATGTGTAATTGGTGGGGGACTATTGTTATGGCCCTGCAGAAGAATAATATGTTGTTTCAGCTCAGTAGCTGTGTTCCTGGGAGCCTTAAGGCTATGCTCAGGTAGTGATGATGCTTGCGATTGGTTATTGCGCGAAGTCGATATGATGATAGAATGCTTGCCCGTATGTTGAGGATGATGAATGGTTTGAAGGGAGGTCTTCTCAGAGTGTGATTTTGAGACTTTGGTATTTTAGTTCCGGAAGAGGAAAGGAATTTGGGTTAGTAATGGTCCGGTTGGGGTTGATAAAGTAGTAAGACTGGGTGTCTTCAAGTGAGGTGGGGTATGCACCTGTGACGTGAAGTCGTCGTCATTTATCAAACAGAATGTGTTAAGTTTGTCGGTGCTATGGTTTCTTCGGTTGCGTGGGGTCAGAGTATTGAGAAGAAGTATTGAAGAATGCGGTTGGCAGAGAGTGATCCTGAAGTGAGGCTAGGCGGTGGTTCCATTTCTAGAAAGCCAGGTGTAAGAAGCGGTAGTCGAGCAGTCGCAAAGTGGGGGAGCGACGTCATAGCTTGGAATTTGAAGATATTGTCGCGCATTTAATGGATGTCCATGAGGAGCAGACGGACTAGTAAAGTTGGTAAATGAAGCATGGCATAGGATGGGGTATTGAAGTCGCAGAGAGTGTGCATTTCAGCATCGTTGGAAGGTGTCCGCGGGTGATTTCCATAGATGGGTTATCTTCTGTGAATAGGTTAGCGATGGAGGGGTTGGCAGGTCTCGGTGAGGGGTTCTAGTGGCTATTCAGTAGGAGGCGGAATGTGTGAATGATGCTAGAAAATTGAGTATTTAGGGAGTGCTAACAAGAGAGTTTGGAAGAATATGGACGGATTGGTTGAGCAAGATCGTGTCATCAAAGGAGAAAGGATCTTGGCAGGGTCTAGAGTGGTTCAAGGAGTAGATTCGGGCGAAGTGGGTGAGTCCCACCATCTGCAGTAGGGTTGTAGGGTTGTCTTCTCATAGGGTTGTGAATTGTCGGCGTGTTGGCAAGTTGTTTCATCTAAGGGAAATGAGTAAAATGGTGATTGTGCGTGGGATTTGATGAATGTGTGCAAAAGTTGGCTCTGTCGGGCCAGGGTTATGCTTTGAAAGATTCAGAATTTTGCTTAAGGCATAGGTGAGTTGTCAGGATATGACTCGGTCACGTGTTTCCCTTGAAAGGGGTGTTCATGTGCTAGAAGAGCCTTGGAGTTGAGTGTATTCGGGGACAACCAGAGTGGGTGACTCTCAATAGCGGTCCTAGTGAGTTCAAAAGTCAAGAATGCAGCATTAAAGGGTTTCAGGCAGCAGTATGATCGAGAATTGAGCTTTTGCAGAGTAATTTCTGGGAAAAAGGAGGATGGTTGGAATGTTCTGTAATATGTTTCAGCATGCAGGATATTATTGGAGGAGTGAGAGAAATAAACTCCGGATTGAAGAAAGATTATCAGAAGGGTATGAGACGGCTTGCGGGATTTAGGCAGCATATTCTCGTGAATCAAGGCCACTCGGGATGAGTGAGGGTTGAGTTTGCTACGAGTTTAAGGAAGTTGCTATTATTCCTGAGGCAATTGAAGATGATTAAAAGAAAATAGATTGATTAGACATGGTTGAAATGACACATTTTCGGCAGTGATCGGTTCCTTTGATGTGATTAACTTATGCGTGTGGTTTGTGCCGGTGTGTGCGGGGCTTGTTGTCTGTCGTAATGGATTCCATATTGGAGCATTTGAGTGCTATGTCATGTCAGGCATAGGTGGATCTCGGAAGGGTTATAGTGGTATAAACTACTACTTAAAGATTTGCATGTTGGGTGATTGTGGGAATTCACTCGTGTGTTGTGATGGTTCTCTTGAATGGAGTTGATAAAAGGTTTCTATATGATGAATTGTTCACCCTATTGGTGGTTCATAAGTTATGATGGAATCCTTGCGTTACTTCATATTGGCATGTTAGGTGCGGTAAGCAGTATGTAACTGGGAGTAAGAATTGAGATTGCGGTTCGGTGTTAATAAGGATGTCATGAGCTCGGAAGAGCAAGAAAAAGTGATTTGAAAGTTCAGATTAAGCTGGTGTTACCTTCAGTGTCACTTGAGATGGATATTCGGTGGAAGAGGCTCTGTACCCTGGTTATGGGTTCTTGATTTGTCTTATAGCGTAGTATGGCCAGTGGTGGATGTGCAGACTTGTTGCCTTGTGTGGAAGGTCGTGGGAGCGTGACCGCGAAAAGATTGTATAAGTGTGACATGTATTCACTTGATGGATTGAAGATTTGGACTGAGTATAAAGAAGTGCAATGTTGTTTATTTGAGAAGTTATGCCTGAGAGGCGTTCAGTTCATTTGGTTGTGGATTGCGGGGTGTTTGTCCCGGCTATGATGCTTGTTCTTGCGTATTATGAGAGAAAGTGGGTTAATGTGGACCCAGGTAGAGCTATTAGTATAGTTTGGTGCGATCAAGGTAGCTCGATGTTTGTGGATGGATCTAAATACGATTACGGGCTCCGTATGAGCTAGGCATGTGTATTTCAGTAGAGCGCTTTTCATGGGAAGATATTAGAACAACAAATGTTGTTCCGTCTTCGTCAAATTCATGTGTTATTATGATTGTGCCATGTGAGTTGTGAAACAGCTTGGTAATTTCCTATGTGTTGAGGTCCCGCGTAGTGGGGATGTTATGTGAGCAGGATAGCTCTTGAGATTCAGAGTGTATATATATATATATATCTCACCCGAGATGTGCTTGAGTTATATAGCCTACAACTTTATCTGTCTCCCCAGGATGGTATTATGCACTTAGCGTGTTTATGGTCGATATTCAGTAATTTGTAATAGTGAGCAACTAAACTCCATAATTATATCTTCTTATGTAAATTCTATGTGTGGATCGGGTGGCACGCCGCTACGGGTATGTTATTTGGATCGGATTGCACGCCGCAACAGTGTGACGATGAGAAGGGTTAATATATATTTATTTTTCTTATGTTTTATTTCCTAATTAAAAAAAGAGAGTTCATATTAGTTGCGTGAGTTGAATAGTCCCTTCATGAGTCATTTCTTAATTATCATGTTCGAGTTGTGGCCTATTAGCGCGATGTGGTATCATGTGAGACTGTTAGTCATGTATGGGATGATTTGTTGTCTGAGCAGTTCATACTGGGTTAGACGAGATTATCGGATCAGGGATTAGTGCGATAAGGTTATGTGAAGTTTATATTAAACAACAAATACCATTATTCAGGTTCATAATGAAGTGATGATTCTAGTCAAGATGAGGTATTCAAGGATTTGTTAACTCTGCAGTTGGGTATGAATTTCTGTACATTTCCTCTGTTGTGGTGGTATCGTCAGCATTATAGCACGATGTATGTATATATATCATGAGGTTCATAGGGAGCATCAGATTTGTGAAATCTTGGTTGTTAAGGTTCAGGGAGTGTCATTGTGGTCAGATGATATGTTATGTGGTGCATGGTGCTAATTCAACAAAGGTATGCAGTCATGTTCTGGTATGTCGTGTGGTAGTCGATACAGTGTTTATATATTGGAACTACGCCTGACAGAGAAATTTCAGGTGTTTGAATGAATTCTGAGCTTATTATATGGATAGAAGAAGAATCTTCAGATCTGATCAAGCTAATGTACTCAACTGGGTTGTGGTAGCACGGGCAGATGCTCGAGGTGTTAAACAGTGATTTCAGATAACTCCAGAGCAGTTCTTGGCACGTTCGAGGATGAACATCGGTTTAAGTGTGGGAGAATGTAACGACCTGATCGGTCATTTTGATATCTAACGCGTCGTTAAGCGGTTTGAGACCGTGAGCAACTTCATTTCAGGTATTATGACCCGAGGGCGTGGTCGAAATTGAATTTCAGGAAGTTTAGAATTTATTTGGAAAGAAAAATCTCATTTCAGAAGCCTTAAGTTGGAGGAATCAACTAAGATTGGAATTTTGAGTAAACGACCTCCGAATCAGGATTTGAAGGTTCCTGTAGGTTCGTATGATGATTTCGGACTTGGCTGTATATCCGGAATAGGTTTAAGATAACCCGGTAGCGTTTCGGCGTATATTATGGAAGTTAGCATTTTAGAAGAATTTCATAGATTTGGGCTTGAAGTGCATTTCAGTGTTGTTAATGTCCGTTTGAGATTCCGAGTCTGGGAACAAGTTCATATGATGATTCTGGAGTTGGGAGCGCGATCGGAAGTGAATTTTGATGTCCGTAGGTCATTTTGAAGTCATTTGGCTAAAGATAGAAATTTGAAGGTTTTTGAGAAATCCGACCGGAAGTGGAAGTTTTGATATCGAGGTCGGAATGCGATTCCGGAAGTTGGAGCAAGTTCGTAATGTTTAATATGACTTGTGCGTAAAATTTGAGGTCAATCGGATGTGATTTGATAGGTTTCGGCATCGGATGTAGAAGTTGGAAACTTCTAAGTTCATAAAGTTGGGATTTGAGTGCGATTCGTGGTTTCGATGTTGTTTGATGTGATTTGAGGCCTCGAGCAAGTTCGCATTATGTTTTGGAATAGGTTGGTATTATTGGACGGGGTCCCGGGGGCCTCGGGTGGATTCCGGGTGGTTAACAGATCAAGTTGAGAGTTTGAAGAAGACTGGAATTGCTGTCATCTGGAGTGATCCGCACCTGCGAGGATTTAGCCACAAGTGCGGGGCCGCAGTTGTGTCTTTGGCGCCGCAGGTGTGAGACTTGGCTGGGATCGCAGGTGCGATGGAATTTCCGCACCTGCGAAGCCACATGTACGGACAATGGGGCACAAGTGCGATTTTGGGCTGGAGTTGAGGAAGCTGCAGGTGCAAGAGATTGGTCGCACCTGCAGGGAGAGCAAGTGCGGAAATCGGCCTGGGCAGAATGTTTTAAAACAAGGATTTGGGTTCATTTGTCTTTATTTCTTCTTGGGCTTAGGCGATTTTGGGAGGCTTCAAATAGGATTCCTTCATGCAATGTCAAGGTAAGTAACTCCTTCATGCTTCTAAGTTAAGTACAAGATTATATGCATGGATTAGACATGAAAATTGGTAGGAATTTGGGAAATATTGAAGAAACCTAGAAAATGGAAATTTTGATTTTTAGCCACGAATTGAGCTCTATTTGAGTTAGTAAGGCTATGGGTAGAATATATCTTCGACAAATTTCGGATTTCGGGCACGTGGGCCCGAGGGAGTTTTGGTCATTTCACTAAGCGGGGTTGGGAAATTATATAATTTGGAATTTGTTGCAATATTAGAGTGTATTTTCATTGGGTTGTCGTTGTTTGGATAGTTTTCGGGCGTGGTGCATCCGTTTGGAGTCATCGAAAGGGCTTGGAGGCCGGTTATGGAATCTCGGAGCGAGGTAAGTCTCCTTTCTAACTTTGTGAGGGGGAATTGTCCCCCTAGGTGAACTAATTAAGTATGTGTTACTATCTGCGAGGGCTACGTACGCACGAGGTGACGGGAGTCTGTGCGTAGCTACTATTATGCCATGTCCGGGTATCCTAGGACCTACTAGCATGCCTTACCTGTTGTACTTGTGATCTTGTCTATGATATTAGACTGCTAATATAATCGAAATTGTAATTTAATGACTAAGGAAGATTAGAGTTTATTTTCTAAATCATCTAAAAAGAGAATTTATTTCCTTCGCGGGCAATTGTATTTCCGAATAAGGTTGTGTTATTAAACGTTATATAAAACTCGGCAAGTGAATTTCGCAAAAAAGGGTTTAAATACTATTTTCCGGTTTTAAAAAGAGAAATCTGTCATTTATTTGGTTACTTGTTTTCCTGACGTATTCGGGGTGGACTTTTGATTGTGCATGACTGCATGTGACCGCTTCGCAATTTACATTCCACGAGCGGAGTGTTATTTCCCCCACTCTCATGGGAGCGGACCGTACGCCACGGCGAGATTGAAAGAAATATTATGGTTCGGGACGTTCGACCCTCGGCAGTGCACAAAGATGATTATTATGATGGCTCAGGCTGGTAATCCTTATCCTGTATGTGCATGCTAAATTGTTTAATGTTTTCTTCATGATTTTTGAAGTGATAAGATATTTGGGGGAAAATAAAGAAGAAAATGTGGATTTATGATATTTGGAGGAAAACAAAGAGGAAATTGTTTATTTAAGATATTTTGGAAAAATAATGAGAAAATGGTGACTGTTTGTTTATTTTCAGTATTTACTCTGGTTTCAGTGCCTTATATATATGCTGTTTTACTACCTTCACATGCCTATTGTTTTCATCTTATACTGTTAATTAATTTGTCGGTCCTTAGTGAGTGTCTAATTCGACCTCTCGTCACTACCTCTCTGAGGTTAGGCAGGCGACTTACTGAGTACACGTTGTTTTTATACTCATGCTACACTTGCTGTGCATTTTATTGCACAGGTACTTTCATAGCAATGTCGAGGATTCGGAGACTTAGGAAAGCTGCATCATCCGGAGGCGATCCGCAGCTGACAGAGTCTCTCTCGTACTGTATTTACTACATTATTTTAAATTTCCTTGTCCCGTTGTATTTCGGACAGGCTTTGTAATGATTGTATAAATTCTTAGAAATTGCTCATGTACTTGTGACACCGAGGTCTGGGATATGTGTTGGGGTATATTTGTTACTTGTAATATTTAAACTATTGTTTTACTTAATAGATTTTTATTTTGTTAATATGTAATAAAGTGCAAAGAAATGTTTTTCATAAATGCTTTTAAACCAAAATTTATTTCGATTAATTAATGATTGGCTTGCTTGACAATGATGTCCGGCGCCATCAAGACCTTATGAATTTTGGGTCATGACATTATCCGTGTTCGCGAAGGGCCTGATGCATTCACGATGCACAATAGCCAGAATGGCCTACACGTTCGCGATGTTCCTCACACGTTCGTGATGGCTTCACCCTCGTGGCCTTCGGGTTCGCGGGAGGCTATTCGCGTTCGTGAAGGGTAACCCCTCCAGTGCTTCGCGTTCGCGACCTAGACAAAATGTTTGCAATGAAGAAATCCACCCCCAGCCCAACTCACCCTTCTTGATCGCTAGAGTATCTTCGCGAAGCACAAAACGCTAGACACCAGATATCAGCAAACCAGCAGACCCTCTAAGTTTAAAATAAATCTGTAGCCTATTCAAAACTCACCCGAGCCCCTCGGGCTCCAAGCCAAATATGCACACAAATGTAATAATATCATACAAACTTTCTGGCGTAATCAAAATACCAAAAAAAACACTTAGAACTACAAATCAGACATCAAAATGCATGAAATTTTCAAATAAACTTAAGAACTTTCAAATATACAACCGGGTATCCGAATCACATCAAATCAACTCAACTCCGTATTGCACGAAATTTTGTAGACAAGTCATAAATAGTGAAATGAATCTATACCAAGTTCTGAAACTAAAATTCGCACCCGCTAGTGACAAAGTCAACCTATGATCAAACTTACGAATTCTTTAAGCCCTCAAATTACTAGTTTTCAACAATCACGTTAAATCAAGTGAGTGACTTCCGAATTCAATTTCTGACATACGCCCAAGTCCCAAATGACGATATGGACCCAACGAAACCGTCAAAACACTGATCTGGGTCCGTTTACATAAAATGTTAACCGTAGTCAACTCAAATAATTTTCTAGGCTAAAATTCACATATTCTTCAATTTTTTACATAAAAAGTTTCCAGAAAAAGACACAGGATGTGCACGTAAATTTAGGAATGCTAAACAGAGCTAGTCATGGTCACGAAACACAGAACTAAAGGCTAAAACTCAATATGACCTATCGGTCATCATACTAAGGCATGGAAAATTTCATGAAGACCTAAAATCATCCCGGGAACACAGACCAAGGCGGCTTGTTACTATCTTGTTGATGGAAAATAATGCTGGAGATTGTTCCAAGGACCATTGGCTCGATGTTTAAGGACATTAGAGGCTGATTACGTGATGAGAGAAGTTCATGAAAGAGTTTGCGAGAACCATTCTGGAGCAGATTCATTGGTTCTCAAGTTAGTCAGAGTTGTCAACCATTGGCCCCTAATGGAGAAAGACGCAAAGACACTTGTACAAAAGTGTGATATTTCAACCCCATGCACAATTAGTGCATCAACCGACAAAAAATTTGCATTCGGTGGTGTCACCATAACCATTCATGAAATGGGAGATGGACATAGTCAGTCCCTTACCACAAGGACCCGGTAAGGTAAAATTTTCTTTTGGTTTTAACTGACTATTTTACTAAATGGGTTGAAGAAGGTACTTACCAAAATATCGGAGAACGAGAAGTGATCGACTTTATATGGGATCATATCGTCTGCCAGTTTGGAATACCAAAAGAGGTTACTTATGATAACATGCCACAGTTCATAGGTTCCAAAGTTACAAAGTTTCTGGAAGGATTAAAGATCAAACATATTACATCTTCACCATATCACCCGAGTGCTAATGGACATGCACAGTTAACTAACAAGGTAATTATTCAAAACCATAAAAAAGTTGGAAAATGCTAAAGGCAAGTGGTCAGATGAGCTACCAGGTGTGTTGTAAGCATAACGGACCACGACGAAGCCGAGCACGGGTGAAACATCCTTTTCACTTGTATACGATTCAGACTCTTTGATACTGGTGGAAGTGGGAGAACTAACCTTAAGGTTTTCTAAGTAAACGAAGAAAGAAACAATGAAGCATTGCTAGTTGAAACTCGATTTTCTTGAAGAGCACCAAGATTTGGCATATGCGAGGATGATGGAAAAAATGAAAATGATGGAAAGATATTACAACCGTAGATCCAATATCTAATATTTCAAAGTTGGAGATTTGGTTGTGAGAAAAATTACTTAAAGCACTCGAAAAGTTAATGCCGGGAAGCTAAGACCAACATAGGAAGGACCTTACCTAATTTTAGCTATAACCGGCAAAGGTTCATATGAATTAGAAAATCAAGATAGAACAAAATTTCCAAGTAATTGGAACGTGACTCACCTCAAAAGGTATTATTGCTGAAGATCCTTGCTGGTGCTGAAAGTATATGCTGCACTCTTTTTCCATTCGACCAAGTTTTGTACCAATTGAGTTTTTCTAGCAAGGTTTTTAATTAGACAACAATGTAAAACATACTATGAAGGAATGATCATGGGAAAAGAAAGATTTCCAGTGTTCGTATTATCATACTTAGCATCCGAACACTGGGGGAAACTAATACATGTTAAGGCACTAGATTCCTTCAGTTTGGGTCTAGAGCAGTCTCGATGGTTTCCAAAATGGTGTGATCTAACTTCCAGTATTGAGAAGGATGCTCTATATGAGATACAATCTGTAGTTTTGTGTAGATAAGCTCGTATGGAAAAGAACTTATGGTTGGTGAAACAATCTTTGGCTCGATAGCATATCTCATCTCCCAAAACTCTCAATCTAGTGAGGTAGCAATGTAAAGCATACTACGAAGAAAGAATCATCGGCAAATGCAAGACTTCCAGTGTTCGAATTCTCATACTTAGTATCCGAACACTGGGGGGGGGGGGGGGGGGGACCATGCAGGCATTGATAAATGGGGATTTTGACTACTTATTAGCGCATTTTAGCTTTAGTTTTAATCTAAAAGTGTTTAATTATTTTCCCGAAACTGATGAAATGTCCAAAATTGCAGGAATATTGGAAGCTGGACTCCCAAAACGAAATCCAACTAAAAAAGGAGTAATAAAAACACAAAGAAACAAAAGGCACAAGAACTTGCAAAGTGCGGACCGAAGAATTCCATCTGCGTCCGCAAACAATAAAGAAAAACCCAATAGGTTTCCTAGAAACCTGCGATCCGCAACGGAATTTCATGGTCCCAATTGAAGAATTAGAAATCAACTTCAGAGAGTGTGAAATTTTCCAAAGTCCATGTCCTTCAATATTGCGGACCGCACAAGAATTGTGCGGCCACAGAAAGAAAGATGCGAACCGCAGAAGAACAGATTGCGGCCACAGTGATAAATCTGCGGACCGCTGAAACATTGTCTCGCGGCCGCAGTGGAGAATTATGCGGCCACAGAATCCCAGCTCCTACAAGATGAAGACTTTTGCAGAACACACATGGAATTGTGCGGCCGCAGAACCTCTTGAAGGGCATTTTTGTCCGAAATTTCTAGCCTGTATAAATAGACGAGTTTTACAACATTAGGTCAACTTTTGACATCAGCAACTACAGTAGCCGTTTCTCTTTGCTTCTTTTAGTATTTTTTCATATTTTGGGATATTTTAACATAGATTTTATCATTTTGATTTTAAAATATGAGTTTAATTAGCATTTCTTCTTCTATTTCTTAAATTTCAAGCATGAGTAGCTAGATTTTTACTAGGGTTGTGACCCAACCCTAGTGTGTAAACCTTATGGCTGTTTAATTTGATGCTTGTTTATGGTTGGGTGTTTATTGTTTATCCTTGTTCATGCTTTAATTTGTGTAATTAATGGTTGCATACATTAGTTCATGCTTATTTGACTTAGTCTCTACTTGAGAAAGAGAGACTTAGTCTATGAAAACTTGGCTAACAAGAAATTTGGACAATCGAGAGATTGCTAATCCCAACTAAGGGGGCCAACCTAGAGATACCCGACTTGAGCTTTTATCAACCGTTTTGTGCAATACCCATTTGGACTTGAGAAAGACAAATTAGGCAAACTCACTCTCTGACCGAGAGGTATTGAGTGGGTAATTGAGAGTTGATAGCTATAATACACCCCAATCAACAAAACATGCATTAAGGTTTATATCTTACTAGGCAAACGCCTAGGTGATGGTCATAGCCCTAGGAATTTTAAAAACTTGAAAAACAACAAAAATAATTCTCTTGTTTTATTTCTTAACTTTGCAATCTTAGTTTTAAATTAGAAATATAAACAACCCCAATTAGTGGAAGTATAAATTGAGATAGTTCAAACTCACGTACTATATTATATACTCCTAACTCTCATATATAGCTCCCTGTGGAAATAGACCCCGACTCTTGTTGGGTACTACTATTGCAGTTGATCGTTTCATATCCTCGAGTTGAGGTGTCAATTGGACGAGATCAATTTTTGGCGCCGTTGCCGGGGAGATAAACATTTTTCGCTATATATTTAGGTGTGTTTTTGGAATATCTTCTTTTAATTCCTTGTTACTAACATGTTGAGAAATTGTAGGTGCCATAATGGCAAACAATGAGCTCAGAAACATAGCTTTGGGGGATGTGGACGTTGAGGATGATCAAATGGATTAGGTCCCTCTTGAACCTCAAGCCAATAGACGATGCCGAGTTCCTCATGACAATGTGCCCGCTCCACCCCCACCTCCACCAAGAGAAGCTCCACAAAAAGGAGAAGGAATCACGTTTATTCAAAGAAGACTATTCCATATAAGCCAAATTTGCTATAGTAAGATCCTAAGTATTCCCCAGTAGAGTCGCCATGTTGTCGCGCCCCTTTTTCTCGCAAAATCAAGTTTCAACATGTGATAACTTTTTTAAGGAAGTATTAAATGAGGAGAGTCGCCATCTAACAATTTTTAAGGTGAGTTAGGGCACCTATTTTGCAAATTGACTCTGGTTTTAACTAGTTTACATCACCAAAGATTGGGTAAGGGCTCAAAATTACCTCGAAGAGAAGGTGTTAGGTACTCTTCAAGGTCCACAACTGTGGGTCCCGGCCGAACTTGAATTATATGGATTAGTAATATAAACAAAGAGAGAGAGAGCACAAAGTTTGAGAATTTTATTATAAAAAGATTTGAATAGATGAGTACAACTACTGGATTCAAACAAAAGAGAAATAGGATGAGGGGGTGGGGGTCCTAAGTTTTTTAGCCCAAAGGATCACCCTGTGAAACATAAATAATATTTCGTAAATCCATCGAGATAAGGTGTTACTCATATTATTCAGCGGGTATAGACTATCATCTCCTGCTACTCGATTACTATGTTAAAGTTGTTACCTAAAAGCGTTCTAATTCAAGTATAAGTCATACCCTATGCGTGCACTACCCGCCCATACATATGATCCAGGAGGTATTGGATCTCTATTTTTGGATGGTTCTAGATATCACTTAGGCTGCTCAGAAATGTCAAAACTAGGTAACATACAAAACACTTATTGGACTTGAAATATGGGTAGTTAAGGGCTCAAAGTTAGCCTCCACACTTAAACAACAAATGCATGCAAAACAGGTTTTCATGTTAGGCTATTCAGAATTGAGTACCTTAAACCCTATAGACATGATCTCTATGTGAATCTGAATGAAAACATGCAGGGAATTTCATATGCAAGGTGTTGCTCATAGAAAGGATTGTACAGTTGTTGCATGCTGATTGTTGAAAATGAAGATTTCAAGTTATTAATCCTGTAGATGTTGCGTCTAAGTGATTTATGTAGTAAAGACAGTGGAATCTATCGGGAGAAACCCAGAATTACTCAGGATTTTGATAGTGGTCTAAGTGAACAATAAAAAATGTTGAGAGAGGCATCATTAACAGTTATTAAGGTGAATAATGGTATCCTATAGACGGGATTTCTAATGATTAGCACCCGGATCCGATTTTATTGTTATACTTTAACCTTATAGGCATATTTTCTTGGTGAACAGTGCGATACAATAACAAATGAAATGATTAAAATCCTATAGGCATGATCCCTAGTGGATATGCTGCAGCAATGCAAATTGAAGAAAAGTTCAATGCTATTTATTTCTTATGGGCAGATTTTCTAATAACATGTAGCAACAAGGATAATTGAAGCATATGAGCTCATGTTTTGCTAGTAGATAGGTAGTGTGAGTGTGTGCTTCTCCTAATGGCATGATTTCTACAGTGTGCATAGAGAGTGAACGACACATATAGCAAGCACATTATTAAGTCCTATAGGCATGTTATCTACCCATCACATGTAAATATTAAAATCTACCGCATTCCCTTTTACTAACAACCCCAATTATTTATACAAAGATTATTACAGGCCCAATAATGAGTAAAGTAACAGTGTTACATAACAGTAAACAGGCCCACGGTAGGCCCAATTAAAAATAAAAATAAATACCCAACATTGCCTGGGCCTTCAATATCTCTTACAAAGCATACCCAGGCCTTCAACAAAGACCCACATTCAATACACGACCCAAGGGTACATAGAAGACTCCAAACCAATTTACTTAATCACAACACCAAATGTTTCACCACTTGAAACAACCAAATTTATATACACAGTACATGACAAGGGAAGGGGAACAATAGGAACAATTTTGTAGGTTGAGGGAGTGACTAAGGACCAAGCCCTAGTTTGTCAGAGTTCACAAGGGCCTCAATTGGACCCCGAGCAATGCTCACACTAGGGAGGTCAACAATAGAACCTAGATAGCCTTGGCTTTTAGCCGGATAAGAATGAGAATTCAGAATAGCATGAGTAGAAAGCAAGGAGAGTGGATAGTGATGGAAGGACAAAAATTAAGTGATACACCAAGTTGAGCATACAGATCAACTAGTCAAGCAGGCCAGTAGGTTCAGCAGGATTTCACACATAGCAAAGTACCACATAAACAACCTCATATTGAAAGAATTAGGAAAAGAAATAGGTTTGCAGGTATACATAGATTATCATTTACAGATGCATGATGCAAAGCTAGTTGAGACCTAAAGATCCAAATAAGTTAATTATACATCCTAGTGCCATGTTAATCAGTATTTAGACATGGCGGGGACACATATTGTGACAATCACTGAAAGGACATGAATTAAATTAACCAAAGGCATACTGGGAAATATATTAGTATAGAAACAAGATCATAGTCGATAGAAAATGGTCTTAATACAAATTGAAACATATTGTACAGGCAGGACAAATATTGCAGAGATTCAAAGCAGTGCAAGATAGCAAGCTCATACCAAATAGCACATGTAGATATTCTGGGATTGACACAATAAACTAATTAACTAAGAAGGTCTAAGTTATGCCATAAAAAAAACAAATGGTTCAAAAACGGCATGGAAAATAAGTTGAACTAACTGTTAAGATCTCAGTCAATCATAAATGGGTATGGGGCTCATGTTGAATGACACAATAACAGGGGAACATGTTTAGAGCAAACTTTTAAACAATATTCATATAGTTGGGACTAGTACACAAAGAGCAGTCAAGAAGACACAAGACTTAGCACTAAAGGATTCATTCAAAGTGGGGGTGGTTTCCATAGAGTTGTGATAGTACTCAAAACAAAATATGAAGAAATTTTATAACTAACAACATATAGTTACAGTAGTCAGATTCATATCAAAATGGGCTTGCATTGAAGTTTAAAACTGAACATATTCAGATGCTTGATGGTACAAAACTCATTCCAGAAAACAAAGAATCAACATAGGAGTACAAACCGTAGTGAAGAATACATATTAGTCTAACACAAACTAAGGAAAAAACAGTAAACTATCTCATGCGTTCAACTAAATAGAATGACAAAAGAGTATTGAGCAGTATCATAGTAGTGCGATATTTGGGATTCACAATTAAATCATGCTCATGTAATTCAAACACATATAGGTATGCAGAAAGAAGGAAAGAAATTTAACATTGCAAGGGTTAAAAGCACTAACCAATAGCAAAATCAAAAGAGTAATAAAGAGCACAATAGCAAAAATCCCAGGTCTCTGATGCTTCAGAGTTCACAAGAGCCTCGAGAATGGGCTCCGAGCAGTGCTTGCACCGGAGGAGGTCGTTTAATGGCCTTGGCTTTCAAACGACCCAGAATTCAACGGTTTTAGAGAGTATTCTAGTGTAACAGAGTGAGTGAGTGAAAGAGGAGAATAAAGAGAACAATAACAATGATTAGGAGGTTCAAAGTCTGTTCAAGAGGATTTAGGGGAGGGGTTTATATAGTAGCAGATTTAAACGAACAAACAAGGAAAATTTATCAGTCAAACACAAGAAAGGAAAGAACATCACATGTAATCGAAAATCAGTAAGGGAAAAGGGAAAATCTCAAACCCTAGTTGGGTCCAACGGCCTTGAATTGAACCAGTAATGCAAGAATCGTTTATTGTAGCGTGTATGTAGATGAAAGATCGTCCAGATCTTCAAAAAATCAAGGTAAATTTGTCTCGTTCTTGAGAATTAGTTCTTGCCAAAAATAGGGCAAGAACTAACATCATAGACATGCGTATAATAACAGAGTATCACAAAATAGGTAAGTAAATCATGGATTGATTCCATGTTTGGGTTGGAATCAGAGAATATTGGGGATACGTCGGCTAGGATTTCTGTGAGAGAAGAAGAGAAGGTGTGAAGGCGACAGTCTCTGAAGAATGGGGCTAGGGTTTGGGGCGGATATAATTTAAAAGGGTAGGGTTTTAGAGAATAGGTGGGGCGGATCGTTTGTATTGGGGTGCGACCGGGTCAATATTAAAGGGTAGTTTGGTTTTGGGATGGGGTTTCTGGGCTAAGGTATTGGGTAGTTTTGGGCCACTAATGTGGTCCAAAATTGGTTAAAATTGGGATATTATTTAAATACCCAAAATTTTATCAAAATGATTTATAAAAAATACTTAATAAATAAATAAAAATATTATTTATGCACTGAAATTCTTAAAATAATAACTTTGTATTATAAAAATATAAAAATGTTATTTTGACACAAATAATATAAAATAAAGACCAATTGTGTATCAATATAGGTCATTATTGCAAAATTAGATAAATAACTTAAAAATGCTAATGTAATTATATGAAATGAAATAAAAATATTTGAAACATATATTATAGGTGAAAAACAATACTTTTAGTTAATTAATTCATCACAAAATAATTTAAAGGGATAATTACTAAATATTTATATAATTTTAAATACAAGAAAATTAATTTAAAGCTCTAAAATCATGAAAATTATAGAAAATGCCTGTAAACTAAATAATGATGCAAAAAATGCATCTTTGGAAGTATATGTATATCTAAAAAAATGAGGGCAAAATTAGGTATCAACAAAAGGGTATACAAGCCCTACAGTCCCTCCCCGTATTAGGGCGGGAAACTTTTAAATAACCAACATGATGCTCACCTTGCTTGAGCAACGAGGGTTCTTCACCGGTGCACCGTTCAAAATGCGTACACACACTTGAAGGGGTTCGTAAATACATGTTGGGGGAGTAAAAAAAAAAATTTCTTCGTGGATGCTTTGAGGCTAAGGCTTTTTCCCTTCTCTTTACGGGGGAAAGATTTAGATTGGTTGGAAAGTTTGCCAAATCATTCCATTCATACTTGGGATGAACTAGCGGAGAAATTTATTTCTAAGTACTTCTATCCCGGGCACATGGCTATACTTCAGGATGAAATTTTAGCATTCAAGCAAGAGCCCTATGAACCACTAAACGAGATATGGAAAGGTATACAACAATGGTGAAAGAGTTTCCCAACAACGATATGACGGAGAACATGATTCAACAAACTTTTTATCGGGTGATCAATAAAACCAACCAATGCACAGTGAATCAACTTGCCGGTGGGAACTTCATGACTATTCCTTATGCAGAGGCGTGTGATATTTTGGATGAGATGGTGGATACACCGTCTGTGTGGCAATCTCGGGCTAATGTTCCACAAGATGATACCAATGCGATTCTCCTTCACAAAGAGTTACATGAACATGGACAAGCCATAGCCAAGTTGACTACCACCATGAACGAATCGGCAAAGGCTCAACTTCAACAAGTGCAAAACTCGAGGCAAGTCCATGCAATGGAGGGATTAAGTATGATGGTGAACAAGTGAAGAATAAGAAGTCAACAAGTGCAACAAAGAGTGGACAATTTTTTTCAAGATAATTGTGGATCTGATCAACATGACTCTTACAATGACCAAGAAGAAGAGGTCCAATATGTGAACAAATTTTAAGTGCAAATAAACAACTTCTAAGTCCCAAGACAAAATCAATAGAGACCTCAAAACAATCAAGGAAATTGGAATTCTCACAACCAAGGTAATTGGAGTGGTGGAAATAATCAAAGAAATTGGAATAACAACAACAATCAAGGACATTGTAGTGGCGGAAATAATCAAGGGAATTGGCATAACAACAATAATCAAGGAAATTGGGAAGGCAACAATCAAGATGGGTGGAGTAACAATCAAGGAAATCAGGGGTTGGGTTTTCAAAGGCCCCCGATGTATCAACAACCGAGCAACCCACCTCCTTATCCTTCCCATGGTCCTAGCTCTTCCAAAAATGAAATGGGTCTTATTGAGAACATGTTCAAGAAAATAATGGAGAAGAATGCCGATTCCTATGCCCAACTTGCTTCACACAACACATCGATTCGCAACTTAGAAGTGAAAATGTGGAAAATCTCTCAAGCTTTAAATTCTCGTCCTAAGGGGGCACCACCAAGTGATACGGTGGTGAACCCAAAGAGTGGGAACAACACAGGGCATGCCATGGCCATTACTAAACAAGTGGAAGAGGTGGGAATGCACCCACCTCAAGTCAAAGACACCTTGTAGATGATGAGCAAGTGGTAGAAGAAGAAGATATGCCGAACAATATGGTGCAAGCAAATGATGAAGTGCAGATTGATATTGATGACAATGTGGAAGAGACTCAAGACGAAGTGAACCCGTCTAGGGATCATATTATTGACATAACGGAACCGGTAGTGAAAAAGGCTAAGGCAACATTGCCTATGCCACTTCCTTCATATCCTCAAAGGCTCGCCAAGAAAAATGGCAAGAATCAATTCAAAAAGTTCAATGACATGATGAAGATTCTCTCAATAAATGTACCATTAGTTGAAGCCTTGGAGAAATGCAGGTTATGCAAAGTTTATGAAGGATTTAGTGACAAAGAAGCGGTGGGTGAATTTTGAAACTATCAAAGTCATGCATCAAGAGTGCAATTGTGCATTCGATGGCTCCTAAATTAGAAGATCCCGGTGCTTTCACAATCCCTTGTACCATTGGAAGTGCCGAGTTTGCTAAAGGTATTTGTGATCTTGGGGAAAGTATCAATTTGATGCCCTATTCGGTGTTCAAGACTTTGGGAATTGGGCAACCAAGACACATATCCATGAGATTACAAATGACTGATTATACAATAAAGAGACCGTTGTGAGTGATTGAAGATGTATTGGTTCATATTGATAAGTTCATTATTTCGGCGGATTGTGTTATTCTTGATTGTGAAGTGGACTATGAGGTGCCAATTATTCTTGGAAGACCTTTCCTTGCGATGGGGAAGGCTCTTGTTGATGTGGAAGCCAAACTCACTTTTCGGGTGGGTGATGAAAAGGTGGTGTTCCACGTGTGAAAATCTATGCGGCAACCAAATAGAAATGAAGTGTGTTCTTTTGTGGACTTGGTGACCGATGTGATTATTGATGATACTGGTGCCACGATTAATGTGAGTGATATGTTGGAGGACGTCTTGTTCAACTTTGATGATGAGAAGATGGATGGCTTCATAGAATGTGTGAACGCTTTGCAAGGAACGGGGTCGTACAACTATGCACCCCGAAAACTTTCCTAGGATCTTGAGAATAGGAAAACTCCTCCTACAAAACCTTCTATCGAAGAGCCTCCTAAATTGTAGTTCAAGCCATTACCTCAACATCTTATGTATGAATTTATTGGCCCTTGTTCTACTTTAATGGTTATTCTTTCCTCTTGTTTGACTAACGTGCAGGTTGACTCGACATTGGTGGTGCTACAAAAGAGAAAGAAGGCTATTGGGTGGACTTTGGTGGATATTCATGGAATAAGCCCCACATTTTGAATGCACAAGATTAACTTGGAGGAAGATGCCAAAACATCTATTGAACATCAAAGGAGACTCGATGAAGCTATGCAAGACGTGGTCAAAAAGGAGATTATCAAGTGATTGGATGCCAGAGTTGTTTACCCCATTTCCAATAGTTCATGGACTTCTCCGCTGTAATGTGTCCCAAAGAAGGGGAGCATGCATGTGGTAACCAATGACAAGAATGAGTTGATTCCCACAAGAACGGTGGCTGGGTGGAGAGTGTGTATGGACTATCACAAGCTAAACAAAGTCACGAGGAAGGATCATTTTCCACTTCCCTTCCTTGACCAAATGCTTGATAGGTTGGCCAGCCGTGCTTTCTAGATGGATATTCGGGCAACAACCAAATCCTTATTGCTCCAGAAGATCAAGAGAAAACAACTTTCACACGTCCCTATGGTACTTTCTCTTTCAAGCGGATTCCATTTGGCTTATGTAATGCACCGGCGACTTTTCAAATGTGTATGATGACGATCTTTACAGATATGATCAAGGAATACCTTGAAGTCTTCATGGATGAATTCTCGGTGGTTGGGGATTCCTTTGATGATTGCTTGGAAAATTTAGATAAAGTATTAGCAAGGTATGAAGAAACGAACTTGGTGCTAAATTGGGAGAAATGCCATTTCATGGTCGAGGAAGGTATTATCCTTGGCCAAAAAATTTCAAAGAATGGCATATTGGTCGACAAGGAAAATATTGAGGTGATATTCTAAACTTCCACCTCCAACTTTGGTGAAAGGCGTGTGAAGTTTCTTAGGTCATGCGGGGCTCTACATGCGTTTCATCAAGGATTTTTCTAAAGTGGTGAACCCCTTGTGCAAGCTCTTAGAGAAAGATGTTAAGTTTCACTTCAATGATGATTTCATGAGAGTATTTGAATTTCTAAATTTCAAGTTGACAACCACTCCCATTATCACCGCTCCTAATTGGAGTATCCCTTTTGAGCTCATGTGTGATGCTAGTGATGTAGCGGTTGGAGCAGTTTGGGGCAACACATCAATAAGATTTTTCATCCAGTCTACTATGCTACTAAGACCATGAATGATTCCCAATTTAACTACACCATTACGGAGAAAGAGCTCTTTTCCACTGTTGTTGCAATTGAGAAGTTCCGCCCGTACTTGATGGATGCAAAGGTTATTGTTCATACGGATCATGCGGAACTTTGCTATCTTATGAGCAAGAAAGATTCCAAAGCTCGGTTGATGAGATGTGTGATATTATTTCAAGAGTTTGCTATTGACATCCAAGATCTAAAAGGGAGTGAAAATCAAGTGGCGGACCACTTGTCTCATTTGGAGGAGGAGCGGAGGCCGCATGATGGCTTTGAAATCAATGATTACTTTCCGATGAGAAACTCTTGGTTGTTTTAATAAAGGAGGTGCCATGGTTCTCGGATCTAGCAAAATTTCTTGTGTGTGGAATCATCCCGGATGAGTTCTCTTCAAATTAAAGAACGAAGCTCAAATGGTATTGTCAAGATTATTATTGGGACGAGCCATACCTTTTATGGATTTGCACGTATGGGGTAATTAGAAGATGTGTACCGGACGAAGAGCAAAGTGATATTCTTGAGGCTTGCCATTCTTCGTCTTATGGTGGTCACCATGGCAGAGCAAGAACATCGGCCAAAGTGCTAAGTTGCGGTTTCTATTGGCCCACTCTTTACAAAGATACAAGTGATGTGGTGAAAAGATGTGATGAATGTCAACATGCCGATGGAATCTCGAAGAAGAATGAAATGCCTTTCACTACCATTTTGGAGATTGATATCTTTGATGTGTGGGGTATTGACTTCATGGGTCCTTTTGTGAGTACTTGTGGAAACACCTGCATCTTGGTCGCTGTTGATTATGTGTCTAAATGGGTTGAGGCCATTGCCCTACCCAACAATGAAGCGGGAAGCGTAATGGAGTTCTTGAAGAAGAAGATTTTCACAAGATTTGGTACTCCGCGGGCTATCATAAGCGATGGGTGATCGCATTTTTGCAAAAAGTCTTTTGACACTTTGCTTAGCAAGTATAGTGTCACTCATAAAGTCACAACCCCCTATCATCCACAAGCTAGCGGTCAAGTGGAAGTCTCCAACCAGGAGATAAAGAATATTTTGTCAAAACAATGAATACTCACGAAACAGATTGGTCAAAGAAGCTTGATGATGCATAATGGGCTTACCGAACTTATTTTTAAAACTCCTATCAGAATGTCTCCTTATCGGTTGGTGTTCAGCAAAGCTTGTCATATTCACGACTGAACTTGAGCATAAAGCCATGTGGGCTTTGAACAAATTGAATCTTGATTGGGATGCAACTGCTAACTTACGGGTCGCACATTTGAATGAGTTGGATGAGTTCCGGTACCATGCATACACAAGTTCGTCCTTATACAAAGAAAAGATGAAATATCTTCATGACAAGTACATTTGGAACAAAGAGTTCAAAGAGGGTGATCTTGTGTTGTTGTTCAACTCATGGTTGAGGATGTTTCCTGGGAAGTTAAAGTCTAAATGGAGTGGCCCGTTTGAAGTCGTGGGTGTGACACCCTTTGGTGCATTGGACTTGAAGAACAAAAATGATGAGGTATTCCGAGTCAATGGTCACCGGGTGAAGCACTATTTGGGAAAAGTTGGTGATGCCACATTGTGGCAGTGATTCATTTAAAATAATAGTAATTTGCGTCGTGCAGCGACGTTAAATCAGGCGCTACTTGGGTGGCAACCCATAATTCTTTATTTTCTTCTTCTTTTGTAATTAGGTGTTATTTTTGTGCTAACTGGATTTAAAGTGTGTTGCAGGGTTGAGTGTGCTTTACAGGAAATATGTCCAGAAATTTGGCTAAGTATGGAAATAATTGCGGACCACAATTGTATTGTGCGAACCATACACTTATGGTTGCGGTAGAAACCTTTGCGGCCGCGCAATTACATTGTCGACCACACAAATTGAAGGGGGAAAATTACAACTCTCTAAAATTGTTTTGTCAGAGAAATGGCCAAATTATCTACGGTCCGCAACAAATTCTGCGACCGCACATCAAATTCTGCGGATCGCAACACAAAAGGGCTTTTAATCCCCCAGGTAATAGAGTTAGGACCACAAGGGGAATTCTACAGCCGCACTAAACTCTCTTTCTCTCAGTCAGAACCGTCTAGTATAAATAGAAGGCCTAGGGCTACTGTTACTTTTTTTCCCTCTTTGAGCATTCACAAGTCTAAAACATTGAAATCATCTGCCACACACACTCAACATCTGTGATTACTCATTTGCAGTACTTCATATCTGGTATGCCTCGATTACTTGTAGAATTTTTCAATTTTTTAGTTTAATTTACAACTTGTTAGTTAGTTTTAGGCCATTTGTCAGTAGAATTCAATTATACAACCATGTTGGGTTAAAACTGTAGTGGGTAAACTAATACTTGATCTATGGGGAATGGGTAAATAGGTTTTCATGATTATACACTATCACCATGTCAAGTTTGTGCAAAAATTACAAACCCTAGAACTCTGATCGTAATTGTTTTGAAATCTGAGGCTGCACAAGAAATCGTGCGGTCCGCAGAAGTTGAAACTAGGGTACTTTAGTCAAGCATGGTGCCGCACCCGTAATGAAAAAATGTGCGAATCACAGAAATCCCATTGTGGCCGTAAAAGAACTATTTATCTGTTATCAGAGAGTTGTCAATTTGATGACTCACATGTGCGGCCGCAAAAAAAAATGTGAGGACCGCAGAAAACTGATTGCGGTTGCAAAACATCCCATTCTATATTATCAGAGAGTTGGAATATTGGCGGTGTCTGAGTTGCGACCGCAATGACAATTTTGCGGTCCACAATGCCCATTCTACGACTGCAATTAGAATTCTACGGACTGCAATCCCCTACCCTGCAAACATGTTTTACAGTATGTTGTTCACTGTCTCTATGGAGTGTTCTTGTATATTTTCACTTGAATTACAACTGACACCTGATTTTCCTTGGTACAGAAAATGGTTAGATCTCGAGGAAAAGGTGATAGTTCAAAGGGGAGGGGTGAACCTTCCAAGGTCAAGGCAAGAGTGCTTTACCCCTCGCCCTCCAAAAGATAATCAGAAAGAAGGCTACAGCTGGACGAGGGAGAAATGCAGAGCCCTCCGAATACAGTTCTTATGTCCCATATAGGGAAGCATCAGAGGGCAACTCGGTTCAACAACAATCGGCTGTCCAATCAAAGCCGCTAGGAAGGTATAAACTCCGGGAAGAGCCTTCCACATCTCAGAGAACTTATGAGGGCTCGAAAAGTGCTAGTCAGGATTCCGAGCCCTCCTCTACAGTTGATGACATCCCCGATAATGGCAGAGGGGGAGATGCCAGAGTTTCTGGCATAGAGCGGTTGATCCGTCCAATTTCACACCTCAATTCAAGGTTACAAAAATGGTCGATGCAATATTAATACCTAACAAGAGTAGGGGTTGTCACACCTCCTTTTCCGACACGGGATTGGATACAGGAGTTTTTACAATTTAAGTGACATTATGCGGATTTGGGATTTATTTATTAGTTTCAGAGTCGCCACCCGGATTTTTACGGTGTTCCGGGACACCATTTATTTTATTGAAATCCCAAACCGAGGAAATTTTGACTCTGTTTTGATTTGTCTGCGGCCAGAGATCTGAGTAAGGAATTCTGTTAACCCGGGAGAAGGTGTTAGGAATTCCCGAGTTCCGTGGTTTTAGCACGGTCGCTTAACTATTAATATTTGGCCTAATTATCCAATTATTTACATGTTTTAAACCTATTGTGCTTTTACTTTTTATCCGCTTTTTAATATTCATGGAATTATTTTAATACAAGTCACGATTGACGTGCACTTGTTATTTTTGGACACGTTGCAAACCACGCCACACATGCTTATTTAATTAATGTTTTGAGTTAGAGTCGGGGACATGAGTTGCCACACCCGAGTGTAAATTATATGGCTATGGCCATGTCGATTAAATATGCCTATTTGAGACGATATTCTATTATTCTCTAGGTTTTTGAGATTTTCATCTAAAAAGGGGTATTTTTAGCTTATGGGAGTATGTAAATAAATTTTTTGATATTTATGGATTTATCTTGGGACAAGTCACGATGGTGTGCACTTGTTGTTTTTAAACACATTATAATTACGCCACATGAAATGCACCCGTAATTACAACTTGTGATTTTTATCATAATTTTTAAAGACGGGGACATGAGTTGTCGCTCCCGAATGTTGGTTAGGTAGCTTCGGTATAATATTTGATTTTTCTATCAAAGTTTCGAACTAAGGGTATCCATTCTACCTAGAAGATCTCCTAAACGATATTCGTTGTTCTCTAAAAGAGCATCTTATAGGCTATGGCCTCATCTAGCCTCGTTTATCACGTTAGGCCATCCTAATCAGTTCTCCGTGTGATAGAACTGCTAATTCTGAAAAGAATTTGTTTGTAGCCCATGATGGCAAACGTGAGAATCAGGATATCCTTCGCTTGTTCAGATATATATATGAAATTCAGATATCTAAATACGTTGGTTTGCTAAGTCCGATACTTATGGACAAGCTGGAATGACTTTATTCTTCCCAGAATTTTGATGATTTCTAATACGGACTCTGCCTTATGCGATTTTAGTTAGTTTGGAACCAGTAATCTCTAACAATTCTTAACGAACTAATCTCATGTATCTAAAGTTTTAGATTTCACGCACATGTATATACTGATTTTTGCAAATTTAAAAGACACAAGGTGAACTAAAAAAAAACAGTCTACTGATTCGTGTGAGAACTCCACTGGATTTGAGATAACCATTTTAATGAGAAATAAATCAAAAATGGGGTTGTTTATATCTATTTTCCTTTTGTCTAATATCAGGGCAGAACAAAACAAAATATAAACTTGAAATTTCAGGAACATGAATAAAAGCAGAAATTAAATGTACAGTCCAGTCTTTATATTACATGAAAGCTAAAAATAGGGGGGAGGGAGAGTTATAACCTGACTGCCCCTATACACTTTCCAGAATGAAAGAAAAAAAAAAAAATAAAATTCTAACTAATTTGCTGACTCGAAGATCTCTTGAAACCTTACGTTTGAGTCTTTTCTTTGGAATCTGTAAAATACACCCCATTTGTTTGAGTGTTATGCATCTATCAGAACCAAACTGACCATGGGAAGGTCAATCTTAATTCTGATGATGTTTATGTTCAAACCATATTATTTGGCAGAACTGTTTAGGCACTTTTCAGGGTGAATATGATCATAAAAGGATCAATTCACCTCTGGATTTGCCATTTTTTCTATTTTGCNCGACTGACCTTACTTTTATACCCTCGAAGGGTGATCAACTACTTTCTAAATATCTAAAATATGGGGTGAACTTTGACCATTGTGAAAGGTCAGCTTCACTATCCTGTTAATGTTGGCTGAAAGACTCTGTTGTGACTTCAAGGATATGGAATTAATCACAAGAAGCCTTTAACAGATAATCCAACTATTGTGATCATACCTAGAGACACAACCAGATTTTGGTAAGTGATCATAGGTTCAGCAGGAAGGAAAGCAACAGGTTTTTATGTA